>JAOPTO010002227.1:445475-670325 GCA_033822845.1 Tetrapedia diversipes | reverse complement strand
GTACCAGCATTATTGCGCACACACTAACGGTGACGTTCAACGTAGGTGATAGTACGAATGGAATTTTGCAAATCTTTCATAAACTAAAACCAAGCAGGGGTTATATGTATAAGAAAAACTTGAGTTGAGTTCTATAACAAATTTGAAAATCATGGAAATTGGTGAGGTGCCTCATATTTTAAATAATTACCCAATAAAAAATGTAAAATCATCTCAAGCCTGTTTTGCGAACATTGGCTCAATCTATTATTCTATGTTTAAAGAAGTTTCCTCCAAGTTCCAAATTATTATTAAAATTGAGCATTCATTTTAAATTATAATTTAACTTTTAAGATTACCATCTATTACTAGATATGCTAATGCTCTACCGTTACTCCACTTCCATTGTCTTTACTTGTACTTTCTTGAACATAATGAAGAATTATTATTTACAACGGCATCAACAATTTAGGAAGAAAACGAGTTAGAAAAGAAGCCCATTAAATAAGAAATATCTCGGAGAAAAAGTAAAATTCCAGGAAAAGTTATACAAACAGTAACAAGAAAAGAAATTAAAAAAAGAAGTTGTGTAATTATAATAAAATGTTCTAAATACTATTATAAAGTCCTTAGAGGATTAGATGAAACACATTTTTTTCAATATTATTATAATCGGCAAAATTTCTGTGAACAGAGCATGTTTTCTTTTGTATGCATTATTCGTAGAAGTATTATGACCAAATCCCTTAAAAGAAAGTAAAAGTTTGCAAAACACTTATTTCACCTCGCTTTCAAGTTTCTGAAAAAATGTTTCAGAAAATATTTAAGTACATTTAAAGGACGATAACAGATTTTAATGGTAGTAGAGAAAATCAGCAATAAATTCAACAAGACTGATCCCTATATCTAGAAAATCAAAACTGAACGCATTAAAGATATTGCTCACAGTAAATCACATTATTCATCAAATAAATGTCAAATGCTTCATTTTGGCAATTCTAGTTCGAATATAAAATGCATGTATACATTTTGCTTAAAGAATATTATAAAAGAATTGGAAGCTTGGTTCAACCAATGTATATAGTCAATCAAAAAAATCTCCATACACCATGCAAGAATTTATTTAACGCTGCATAGTTTTAAAAGCAATAGTAATGAAGAAGTATGTTTTGTATTATTATATTTAGAAATATAACATCAATCACTAATGTTAAGAAAGAGATACTATATTCATTTATTAAAAAACAAACGAATGAAAATAGCAAGTGTAACAAAAATGAGGTCAAAAAAGCCTGTATACAGAGAAGAAATCAGTTTGTTGTGTTAACGATTTAGTTGAATGTTTACAACTGACTCTCAAGAAAACACTGTGGGGTCAAGTACAATTTAGTTACTTTGCTGTCAGTAAGGAAAAAAAACGTTTCTGAATATAATTATTCATAATTCAGAAATATTTTCTCCAAAATAGAAATACCAATTGCAACCTGTGATTTAATTATGCAATTAAAGTAATATAGACTATACGTTAGAAAAATAACTCAAACAATAAAAAAGACATATTCCTCGGTATAATATACTCTTGAGAAATATAATAAAATTAAATCTATTCAAAATCTACACACAAAATTACGTCGATCACAAAAATTAGACTGCAATCATTAATGTACAATCTTACGAACAATTTGTTGAGATTCACAAACAAGTGCACCAAAATTGACCAGTATGAAATAAAAAATGACTATAATACAAAAACAGTACCTCAAAAAATTGGAAATGTTATTAAAAAAAGCTGGATATAATATAGTTGTACAGCCAGGAGAAAACCTTACATAAGCACAGTTAACCCTCCGCCTGCGGTCCATGGGTCTTTCGTAACCCATGCTGAGAGTCCCTTGAAAGCGATAACGCATACAACGATGGGCGCTGTGTGGTAGGAGAAAAGTGACGAACGCACTAACACATATACGTTTCCGCCAGAGTGCCGAAGTAACGAAACCGACGACAGTCAGTTTCTAGCAACGCTCTGAAGAAGAAACATGTGTAGCAAATCGAAACAATTCTTTATTTCAAAGTTTACTTTATATTTCCATACTTTTATTATTGTTTTAGCATTTTAGCATTATATTTTAGTATTTAATGTTGTCTTTGTGTAGACAATGATAATAAATATATAGCCGTGTGCGATAATTATAAAAGACACATTTGCAGTGGCCATTCGAGAAAAATCCAGCAAATTTTATATAGCATACGTGACAATACGTAAATATACAATAAATATAGCTTCGACGTTTGATAATTCACGTTATTATTATCTGTTCCTATACGCTCCTATATCTTCCTTCCTATGAATCGGGTAATTGTCACTGTATACAGTATCGGTGAGGACCTCGGGTCTCGAGCGACCGTCATTTGGGTAGAACAGTATCGGTGAGCCACATGGATGGCTCTAAAAATGTATTAGTGGAATACCCGTGAGGGTCCAGAGAGACCCATGGCCAGGCCGCCAGGCTTCAGTAGTCGGAGGGTTAATAAAAGAAAACGTCTCGAATTTGCAAAAGTACCCGTTAATAAGGATCAAAGCTTTTGGAATAATATCATATTCGACAATGAATATAAATTTACTGTTTTTAATTCCGATCAAAATACAGGTAGCCCTCCTACAACACGGCATCCTATAACACGGTTTTGCACTAACACGATAAGAAAATTGCAAAAACCTTTGCAGAACACCGTACTTCTACAACCGCGGAGCGGCTTGTCGTCTTAACCGTTTGGTTTAGTAATTTAACATTAAAAAAATTATAAGAAGGCCTAAGCTTAGCTAAAAATCTCGAATCATATTTCTTGAATTTAGACATTTTCGCTGAAAGAAACCGAAAATTTTAAGGGGAGCTGCAAAACTTTTTAACTCCATACCGAGAAATTTACAATGACCAAACATTTACAAAGCAAAGCGAAATTACACATTTTTTTAAGAGGGAAGAAGATGCAACAACTTTAAATTAAGAAAAAAGTATTGAAAGTGAAGGCGATATCGTTCCACCTAAAAAACGTCCTCGATTGATTATACTGAGAAGTGACGACGAAGAAATTTATTAAATTAAAGTTGCGTTAAATTAAAATAATATTTTTGTTTTTGGTTTGTTCTGTGTTGTACATATATTTATATTTTTAATAAAAATTAAGTTGTTTATGTAGAATTAAAAAAGGAATTTGTTTTTAATAAGTTTTCGGAACGTAACCACCATTTTTGTACTGGCTCTGAGTCTGATACAACACGGTTTCACACAACACAGCATTTTCTAGGAACCTATCTACCGCGTTATAGGAGGGTTACCTGTATTAAAGTTTGGATATAAATATAAATGAATAAATGAAGTCCAAAAATTTACTTCCAACGTTTAAACAAGGAGATGGCAGCGGTGCAGAAGTGTGTAAGTACAACTGGAGTTGGAAATTTAGTGTTCATTCAGGACCAAAATATTTATCTTAACATCTTGAAAGAGAATTTGAAAGAAAGTGTCAGAAAATTACATTTCGAAGGATCATTTATCTTCCAACAAGATAACGAACCTAAACACATGTCTGTGAAAATAAATGAATGGGTACTGTACAATGCTCTGAAACAGTCAACAAACACCTCCAGAATCTAATCGAATTTAGTGGTAATCAAAAAATACATAATTAAAAACAAAGGAAACTTAAAGTTAAAATATTGTTAAAAATGGAAAAATATTAGTAGCTAAGTAAAACGTAAAAATTAGTCCGAACAATGCAAAAGAGGATAAAATTAAAAGGCAGACCGACTGACTACTGATTAAAAAATTATTGGTAATAATCCTACATGTTTAAAGACTGATTTGACCACATTTTTATTAAGTTTGACCTTTCCTTTTGCTTATTTGTTAATAAATGGATATATCGTTGTTTTCGTTGTACAATTAATAAATGTTATGTTTGTGGAGATAATAATGGAACAATTATTTATTTATTACTATTTCCTGTAAAATGATACAATATTAATTAAGATGTTATGTGGTGCACGGAGATTTTTTTGACCAACTATATGTATGTGAGTTTTGTTCTACTAGTAAACAGTTAGTACAAGGTCAAGTCAATAGTTAGTACAAGTCAAATAATGTAAATATAAAAGAAAAATAACTGCCCATAAGCAGAATATTATAGCACATAAAAGTATTAAGAAAGAATTTATACAAAATATTTCTGAAAATAATATAAAAATGTTAATACTGCTCAGAGATGAGAAAATAGCTGGATGATACAAGAGTAAAAGGACTCATACTACTTTATTAACTATTATAAATAAAAAATGAGTCATCAACGCTGTGTTTCCTGAAAGCTATTATTCTAAAATGAATTTATTTGCAGTTTCCATATGTAAGACACATATTCGCTCTAAGAACCTTCTTGAGCAAAAATTGTTTTGGTATGTCTATATGTTTTAATTACAATACATTTATATTGTATGAGTTACATATATTTGCGATATTTATAAATTTACTTCATCGCCCACACAAGAGAAAATAATATAGATCTTACACTATAATTATGCATATTTTCTTATGAAAGATTTTCTTTGTTAGCATTTTTAAATATTTCTTTAAATTTACTTACAGTACCTATAGTAGCGTTAGTAACTGTTTTACCAGTAACTAATATAACCATTAAACTTATTTTCTGGATCTGTACATACACTACTTTCAATTACAATTTTGAATTCTATTTATAAGAGTAACTCTATTTTTTGAAACTATGAATGTAACCGATACAACTAAATTATATTTTAACAAATAACATGAAGATGCTGTATGTATAACCTAAATTCCACTAAATACTTATATAACATAACATATAAATAATTTTCATACAGAAAATGACAAACGAAAATAATTCCAAACTAAATAATAAGATAACAGGATAAGTAACGATTGATGATCAAGGTTTTTGAATCAATATATCGTGTAACGTTTAACTTTAACTGCTAATACAGTCACATAGATTTAACGACTTTAATTCTAACAACTTAAAATCAATATAATTATTCCGTTCGACACTGTGATGATAACTAGAATAAAATTAATAATAACTTTCATAGATTATATCCTAATTCGCTAAAGTATACCTTAAAATCTCCTTTATAATTTTATATAGAAAAATATTATTTATATTATATGTTTTTTTTCATATTAAACAACTTATGCAATAATATTTTTTTTATATTTTTAATGAATTATGGGATATTTTTATATTTTCAATTAAAAGAAATGTATGGCACATGTTATATGTATATTTTTATATACTCTAGATTTAACACAATTCAATCATTTACAAAATGATGTAATTCAATGCAAATAGTTAACATGTGAAAAAGGTATAATAAATATATATTATATATATTATTACTAAAATAAGGAATACATAAACTCACCATCATCACAAGTGGAAAAGGATGCTTATATACTCGTACAGGTGACTGATACTGTTGAACCATATTACAAAATCTTCTTATAAATTGGTTGCTAAAACTGTAATTTAATAGAAGTATACAAAATTATAATAACTGAATTAATTTAATTGGACAGAAATAAATAAATGAACCAAAAACTAACCGAGTAATAACGTAACTTACAGGTTACAATATGCCGCCCCCTTAACTTTCCCTTACTACATTCAATATTTACGGCACTTAACTATATAATGGTTAGAAAAGACTTAAACACAAAATATTAAAAGTATTATAACTCATAAATATAAATTTTACATATGAAATTAATATTTCATTGCACATTACACAGAACGGAAAAAAATAGAATTTTATAAACGAGACATAAACCTGTACTTGTAATGCTAGACTTGAGATGGGAGTTCTCGACAATTTCCCCCTCCACTTCGTAACTGCCGCACAAGCCGCGTATACGTGAGGCTCAGTGTTTCGGGTGCTTCAGGAAATCGAGAGAGAAAGCGAATGAGAGTCTTTCTCTCAGTAGCGCCAAAATTCAAAATCACAAGGCACCAATTCCCCAGTCCTGCTTTAAGCTCTAACGGTATTGGAATGGTATTTCATTGTTTCACGTCTCGAAATCACAAGTGATTTTATTTTTGAAATATGATATGTACATTGCAATAAGCTCATCGAAAAAACGAAATTCGGTAACTCTGTTGGATATTTCATCTTTTGTACAAGCAACATCTTTATTCCAAGAAATTTAAAGCTTGTAAATCAACTACCATATTAATAAAGCATTTAAAGAATGTTCATTCATTGTAAAAAACAGAAGATTCTTTTGAATCATCTGGTATACCTTATAGTGGTAAGTACGATGTAGACCTGAATGTTTGAAGACGGTTCTTACTTCGTATTTTATTACTTTATTGTTATTCAATTAATAAGAAGAATTAAATTTTAATAATTCTGTCAAGCGAATGCCAGAATGCACAACTATAGTTTCTTCGAGGCTTTTTATCTATAGGGTAAATAGAACATGTACGTAATTAAAAAACAAGTTCGATTTCGAAAATTTCGATCATTATTCTTATATTCAGTTTTAAACAGTACCTATAATTTATATTTTCAAACAATCGTGAAAGAAAAGTAACATTAGATAGAATGCTGGTGGATTTAGTTGTGTATCTAGCCCCATTCATCATTGTAGAAGATAAAACTTTTAGAGCCATACTTAACATAGAATAGAATAAGAATAAAGATTTTATAGTAAAAAGTTATACATTACGAGCAAAAAAGATTATTGGCAGTCACATTAGTTTTCACTGCCACAAACTCTAACTAGTATATTTTGTCAATGGAATATTCAACAAAAACCGAAGTGACAATGCCCCAAATATATTTGCAAGTGCAAGAACTTTAAATAGTGAAATAAGTGTTTCGTGCTTCGCTCATACGATTAAATTGAATCATAAAAAGATCATTAAGTTCTCTTTCAGATGTAATGAATATTCGTGAAAAATGTCGCCTGATAATAACCTACTTCAAATCTAGTTGCTTAGCAAGTGATAAGTTATTTAATATGCAACATGTAGTGAGTTTACTCAAGCATAAATTAATTTTCAAAATCGAGATGCATTGAATAGATTTATCAAAGAAAAAACAAGCAACAACATCAACACTATCTTATTTCCAAATTTCTTCTGATTTTTTAACCACAACTGAGTAACAAACATTAGTTGAAATTTCATCAATATTAAAGCCATTTTTTTCATTAACCATAGAATTTACTTTTCTACCTATGTTTTAAGATATTGGGATTCGTATTTAGTGAAAATGTTGAAAATGAATTGAATATCTAATATTCGTGTTTCACCTTTCTGTGAACAAAATATTTAAAATCACGTAACGTTCTTTGATAAAATGAAAGACAGAAATTCAGATTCAAAAAATATTCTTTTTTAAGTACCCAGAACATGATTAAGGGATCTTAAAACTTATTTTTCTGCTCTAAAAGTTTTGTCGAAGCTTTTTCCATTACAATATTCTTATGCGTTAAAAAATACGTAGCGGCAGTTGAGGTTCGCGTAGCACATGTCGCTTATCATCGAGTTGGATCTTATTGCAAACGTTTCTACAGCAAGAGAGAAAGGCTATTATTCGCTTTCTTTCTTAATTTCTCGAAGTTATCCGAAACACAGAACTTCGGTACATACGACTCGTGCGTAGTGTTCATAGTGGTAGGGGAAATTCTCGAAAACTCCTGTCTCAGGTCTGGCATCACAGCCGCGAATAGCTATTAACGATCATGTGAAAAGTCCGTATGACGATCATACGCACGTGGATTAAGAACAAGCACTCTTCCGAGTTCTAAACTGGCCTAATATGCTAATATCCCTAAACTTTAATATAATCAAATGAATCTTACGTTAACTTGATCCTGCTTTCATTTTTGATCGTCTATGTAAGATTAAGCACAAATCCAATTATAAATTATCAGCCCGTCGATTACAAAATTTGTTTTGCAACATAATTTTGAAGAGTAAATATGAGGAGCAATAATACTGTGAAAATTTTAAATCAAATTTTAAAAGATTGTTGAATGTACAAAAAATAAAAACAACATCTACATGTCTATTCAGGATTGTACGAAATTGCAATTGAATTAATATAGGAATTGAATATAGAACATAGGAATTCAATTACATTTTAATGCGTAATTCAGTTTTTAATTTCATTGAAGTACAATGGAATTTGTCATTCAGTTGAAATTATTATATATTAAATACTAATTACAATGTAATTGAAATTACATTATATTGCAAATTAAGGGATAAGAAATTCCGACTGAAAGCAATTATTACAAGTGATAAATGGGGTATTATTAATAAGATCATAATTTCTTAGCAGAAATTAAGTATTTGCATTTTCTTTTTTAATCTAAAAACCAATGTTAAAAAGGAAAGGAAATGAAACAACATACTATTTCCTAATTACAGGGAAAAAGTAAGAACAATCACCAATGATGCAACTTATTTAATAAAATTAATGAATAAATAAAATAAAATACCTTTCCTAATATGAAAAAATTGAAGAAAGAACACTTCTTGCTCATTACTAATCAGTGATGTTAGTTGATAATAGATTCATATTATCAGTTAAAAATTAACTTTAAATTAGTTTTATGAATGTTTTTCTTTCAAACATTTTGCCACTAATTGCAAACTTGTTTCTTATTGCGAGGGTTGTCGTGGTACCATAGGAAAATGTACTCTCTGTTGCGACCCTATACCTGCCCGGACCCTCGATAGGGAAGAGGGGTTGACGGGCCCACTCTTCCTGCGCGGTGACAGGCTTGCGATTGGTCAAGCCCTGCTTTGGTTTTTTGTATAAAGGCTGGGCATTTCACCGCAGTAACATGACATTAAAAAGTAGACCAGGACAAGCAAACCGCACAAATTTTCAATTGTCACAATCATCGGCCATCCCAGCTTACTCTAATCAAATCAAGACTACCAGTACGTGCTAAACCAATCGAAACGACGAATTTGGAAGCACGTAGTACGAAACATTGGTCCTTCGAGCCGGATCACCCTAGGAGTGGTCCAAACAAGTAAATTATCCACCAAGGATACAACATCATCTCGGTTCTCCGGCTGTCAAACAGCTGCAAAGAGAACACTCAACGTTGGTTCAACTATCATCACGGTTCTCCGGCTGTCAACCAGCTGCAAAGAGAACGCTCAACGTTGGTTCAACTATCATCACGGTTCTCCGGCTGTCAACCAGCTGCAAAGAGAACGCTCAACATTGGTTCAACTATCATCACGGTTCTCCGGCTGTCAACCAGCTGCAAAGAGAACGCTCAACGTTGGCTCTACTATCATTACGGTTTTCCGGCTGTCATCCAGCTACAAGGAGAACTCTCAGCGTAGGCTGCGTCATTCTTCGTCTTCCGACCTCTACCAAAAGTAGGATACAAAGAAGGCATCCGCAAACCTCTACAAGGTGTCATCATTAAACAATTGCAATTGGGTAAGTGGTTGGCTCATCATCCTTTCTGTCCGTATTCAACTTCCCATTACTATCTATTACAATGACCGAGATTATTAAGAAACTAATTAGACAACGTGTATCCTGCAAGGGTCAGGTGACGCGAATATATAATAATGTCCTGACGTTCGATGCACCAGAAGATCTATCAATGCTAGATCAATGGCAGCAGAAATTAGAAACGATATATGAGAGCTTCGATCGAATACAATCAGAGATCGAGTCACTAGCAGACAATTCCGATAACGAGAAGGAACGCGACGATTTCGAAACCACGTATTACAAATGTAGTGCAGAAATTCGATCCAAAGGCCGCGCGTTAGGATTAGTAGCAGGTAGTGCAAGTTCCTCTACAAACAATGGTGCCCCTTCGCCAGCATTAAGTAATGTACAGTCGATTTTGCCTGAAATAAAAATAAAGCCGTTCAATGGCAATTATGCGGAATGGAATAGTTTTTACGATATGTTTCGGGATCTCGTCCACAATAACGACTCACTACCGACCGTCCATAAATTCCACCGATTAAAGTCATACCTGCAAGGCGACGCAGCGACAGTTATTAATTCTTTAAATGCGACCGAAGAGAATTACAACGTGGCTTGGAATCTGTTGCAGAAAAGATTTAATAAACCGCGAAAAATAATAAGGGCACACGTACACGCGCTTTTTGATTTACCGGAAGCTGGTCGAAACCGAGAGATATCATTACAAACGTTGGTAGACAAAGTAGAAATGCATCTTAATGCGCTAAAATCACTAGGACACCCAATTGAAGGCCCTGAATTAATAATTTATATAGTTGCCGCGAAGATAGACAGATTCACGCGTGAACATTGGGAACGTTCCACCAATGATGCCACAGTACCGACGGTCAACAGCTTTTTACAATTTCTAAGACAGTTTAGTCAAGATTTACAACCAATTAGTTTAACGGATAGTACAACAAGGGCAGTTCATGATAAAAGAACCGCGTCGAATAGAAGAGATCGTCCAAACTATACTCATGTTAGCAGTAGGGGAAATTTCAATTGTCCGATATGCCAAGGAAATCATTATATTCAGGAGTGTGAAGTATTTTTAAGACTAGAACCAAAGGCTAGGAAACATAAAGTAGACAACACAAAAATCTGTTCAAATTGTCTTCGACCGGGTCACGTATTACTACATTGCAAATCTATGGGTTGTCGGAAATGCAACAAAAGACACAATACATTATTACATTTTTCCGAGGCAAGCAGCAATTCTACTGTAGAGTCGGCTCCGCTATCTTTTGCAAACACAGCCACGTTAATCACTTATAATCAACCGGAAATTTTGTTATCCACAGCGCGAATTAATATTTTAGATAGTCAAAATAGAGAAAGGGAATGCCGAGCATTACTCGACCCGGGTTCTCAATCCAACTTTATGACCGAGAGCCTAGCAAAACGCTTAAATTTAAAATTGCAAACAACCAACATACCGGTATCGGGATTAGGCGGTCAGGACAACAAAATCAAATATCAGACCGAAACTACAATCAAATCCCGCTACACGCCTTTTAGGGAAGAGGTTACCTTTTTATTGCTCGAAACAATTACGGGCAAACTACCCTCGCGCCAGGTAGACCAAACACAAGTACCTTTACCCGCTAATGTGAATCTCGCCGATCCAAGTTTTCATAAACCGGCCCCAATAGACGTATTATTAGGGGAATATCTATTTTACAAATTATTATGCGCGGGGCAGATCAGGCTACCTAACGACAAAAGCCTACTGCAGGAAACACAGTTAGGTTGGGTGATTTCCGGACAAATTTATAATCAACCGATCGGATACCGTCAATCAAAATGTTTTCTCGCGAACAATTCGTTGAATAATCAGCTTTCCAAATTTTGGGAATTAGAGGAATGTACAACACAGAAGCATCTGTCCGACGAGGAGACAGCATGCGAACAACACTACCAAACGCATACATATCGCGATACAGAGGGACGCTACGTCGTAAGGTTACCCTTCAATAATAAAGTACACAATTTGGGTGATTCGTACTCAGCAGCGTTAAAACGTTTTTACGCGCTTGAACGACGGCTAGAAATGCAAGGGAAATTACGTAGTCAATATCAGGAGTTTATCGCGGAATATTTACATCTAGGACATATGACCGTTTGTGAGACTGACGTGACAGAAGGATTTTACTTGCCGCATCATCCAGTATTCAAATCAACTAGTAGTACCACCAAATTACGCGTCGTATTCGACGCATCTGCGAGAACCACTAGCGGACTATCTCTTAACGATACACTGCTAGTAGGTCCAACAATACAAGACGACCTGTTCCAGTTAGTAGTTCGATTCAGACTCCACAATTACGTACTAACAGCCGACGTCGAAAAAATGTTCAGACAGATAAATATCCATTCAGCAGATACTAAATTCCAAAAGATCCTATGGCGCACAAACAAACATGACCAACTTAAAACCTACAAATTAAACACGGTGACATACGGAACCGCATCAGCCCCGTTTTTAGCAGTTCGCACGTTAAAACAATTGGCCATTGAGGAAGCAGCGTCATTTCCACTCGCCGCTGAAGTATTAACTCGCGATTTTTACATGGACGACCTCTTAACCGGTGCTCAAACAATCTCACAAGCAATCGAGCTTAGAGACCAGTTAATTCAACTTTTAAAAAAAGGGGGTTTCCATCTTAGGCAATGGGCTTCAAATGAAGACTCCTTAATTAATAGTTGCAGCAACTTCTCGGAAACAGACGCCGTGCATTTTAACGCCTCGGAGACCAAAAAAACATTAGGAATTTGTTGGAACGCAAAGGACGATGTCGTTTTTTACAAGTTTTACACCGAGCCGTCAAGGCAAACGATTTCAAAGAGAAATATATTATCCAGGATCGCACAATTGTTTGACCCATTAGGATTACTAGGGCCTATAATCATATCTGCCAAAATTATTATGCAAGAGTTGTGGAAGTCCAAGACAGGTTGGGACGAACCCGTACCCCAAGAAATTAGCATGAATTGGACAAACTATTTAGCACAACTTTCAAAAATAAATCGATTGCAGATACCACGTAAGGTGCTGGCAAACAGTCCAGCTAATATACAGCTACACGGGTTTTCTGATGCAAGTGAGAAGGCTTATGGTGCATGCATTTATATACGTTCAATAGACAAAACAGGCAAAATAGTGACAAATTTGATTTGTGCAAAATCTAGAGTAGCTCCGTTAAAATCAACCACATTACCGCGTCTGGAACTCTGCGGTGCCGTTTTATTAACTCGGTTGTACCAAACCACAATCGACGCCTTAAAATTAAAATTTGATAAGGTTAGACTTTGGACCGACTCGATGATCGTATTGCATTGGCTAAGAAATCCCCCACATACGCTCAAAACATTCGTCGCGAATCGAGTCGCGGAAATTCAATCGTCCATTCAACCTAGTGAATGGTCACATGTTTCGTCAGCCGATAACCCAGCAGACTATCTATCAAGAGGACAATCGGTACAGGAATTTGTTCATAATCGAACCTGGTTCAATGGGCCTTCATGGTTGACCCAAGACGAATCTACCTGGCGCGATGACCCTCTTTCCCATGTTGAAGTGCCGGAAAAACGTGGTAGTATAGCCTTAACGAGTCAGGTAGTTGTAAAAGAAGACCATCTATTCTATAAATACTCCTCATTTGCGAAACTAAATCGGATCGTAGCTTACTGCCTCAGATTTCGATATCACACTACATCTAAACCCTCCGGTAAAGGAGAATTAACAATAGAAGAGCTGACGCGAGCTAAATTCATTATACTAAAACAAGTTCAAATACAAGCATTTCCCTCAGAAGTGCAACGGCTGCACAATAACAAACCAATAGATAAAGACAGTAGGTTGTACAATCTAACACCATTTATGGATAAAAATAATCTTATACGGGCCGGAGGTCGGTTAAGAAATGCCGACATCAATTATGAACAAAAACACCCTATTATACTGCCAAACTCGCATCCAGTCACAGTTTTAATCATTTCGCAAGAGCACAATCGAAATATGCATGCCGGAATCCAAGCCACGTTAAGTTCAGTGCGTCAAATGTATTGGCCAATAGACGGCAGAAACAGTGTAAGACACGTTATACGTAAATGTATACAATGTTTTAAGGCAAATCCGACAAGTTCACCGTCTTACTTAATGGGCGATCTCCCGCGTGATCGCGTTGTAGCAACAAGAGCGTTTGAAAATACGGGTATTGATTACTGTGGGCCACTGTTTGTAAAGGAGAAGCGTTTCAGAAACCAAAAACGCCTCAAGGTATACGTCGCGGTATTTGTTTGTTTCTTCACAAAAGCAGTTCATCTTGAATTAGTAAGTGATCTCACAACCGAGGCTTTTTTGGCTAGTCTGCGACGATTCATTGCTAGACGTGGGCGACCTAAAGGTATTTATAGCGACAATGGTACGAATTTTATAGGCGCGAAACGCGAATTAGCCGATTTGTATCAGCTATTGAGATCTGAGGCTCACACTCGAGCCGTTACGCGCTATTCAACGGAGCAAGCGATTATGTGGCATCTGTCACCACCACACTCGCCACATTTCGGCGGCTTATGGGAAGCCGCGGTAAAGTCCTTTAAGCACCATTTTATTCGAACCGTTGGTGATACACTGTTAACCTATGAACAACTCAACACGTATATTATAGAGGTAGAAGGTATTCTTAATTCTCGACCATTAACACCCTTATCTCCCGATCCCAATGACTTCCAAGCCCTAACACCAGCCCACTTCCTTATTGGTGAGCCACTCACCACTATACCTGAGATCAATTTCGTCGATACACCTGCAAATCGACTATCCATCTGGGAACACCTATTAAAAATCAGACAGCATTTCTGGAATAGGTGGCACAAGGAATATCTGAATGAATTGAGGATCCGCAGCAAATGGAAGCGCAACATCTCTAGTAATCTGCGAGTAGGGGATCTGGTGCTCATCCGAGACGAATTGCAACCATCTACCCGATGGCCATTGGGCAGAATCATCGAAGTCTACCCAGGAGCTGACGGAGTAGTACGGGTGGTGACCATAAGGACCCCGACTGGATCTTACAAGCGAAGTGTCAAAAAACTTTGCCCACTTCCTCTCGAATTGACTTAACGGGGGGGTGTAGTTCAAATAATGCAGAAAGTGTATAATAATGTATGTTTATCAACCAGCGTATGAAAGTGTATAATAATGTATATCTACCAACCAATGTATGAAAGACTAATAATGTATACTGTATGTCCAACAATGTATGAATGTGTACAATATTGTACGATGTAGGTCCAATAATGTATGATAATGGATGATCATGTATGATAACGTATTATGTATGTATAGTTATAATAATGTTTCATTAGTTTAAGTCTTTTTTTTTGAACAAGATCGTTCAAGGCGGGCGGCGTGTTGCGACCCTATACCTGCCCGGACCCTCGATAGGGAAGAGGGGTTGACGGGCCCACTCTTCCTGCGCGGTGACAGGCTTGCGATTGGTCAAGCCCTGCTTTGGCTTTTTGTATAAAGGCTGGGCATTTCACCGCAGTTGAACATTACATTAAAAAATAGTCCAGTACAAGCAAATCTCGCATATTTTCAATTGTCACTATCATCGGCCAGCCCAGCTTACCCTAATCATATCAAGACTACCAGTACGTGCTAAACCATTCGAAACGACGAAATTGGAAGCACGTAGTACGAAACACTCTCTATGAATGCGAACGATGGCAATGATGTATTGTACTCGATAAAGCCTCTTTATTGGTGCGTATTCAACAAGCGGAAGTAGAATTTGTGACGAATCCTTAAAATATTGAAATACAAGGACCTCAGCATTCAGAAGTATGGTTTCTACTTCTTAATTTTTTAAAGAAGAACCAAAGTCAAAATAGTAACTAAAAGAACACGATTGCTTAAAATTAGACGACTGTAACAATAACCTAAAATTTAATTCTAAAATTTGTTGATATTTTCATATAAGTATATAGTAAACCACTTGTTTTTAAATGCCTAGTAGAATAAGGCAACTGTAGCTGCAGTCTTTCGTGATTCGGGAATATTGAGATTTAGAAATATTTGGAATCTCTTTTGTGTTTAAGCTTTCCAATTTCTTCCAAGCATCTACTAAATAAGGTAACAAAATCCCGTAGAAAATATTCTTATCTCCTTGAAGAATATCCAAACCTTTTGCAAGGAGACGTGTACACGTGATGTACTCTTCGAGGTATGTAAAGCCGGTTGATAGGAAAATGCTTGTTATTCCTAGCAATCTACATAAGGGTAGGGTCGCTTTCTCTCTATATCAATATATTTATTTCATAGAAATTAATGTATTTAGCAAATAATGTATATATACATATGTTCAGCAGAAATAAACCTGATACGAGGTTTCAAATGCCTCAATAAAAAAAAAGTCATAGTATAAAGAGTAACAGTATAGTAGACAATTGTGAGAGAGCTAATCGATATTTTTTTTATTCGTAGCCATTAATATCTGTTCATTATGACCGCTAGAACATTCATTGCTTCCACTGTTAGCTGTATCATTCTTTGTTTTTTTCCATTTTTTTATTTACTTAAGCTTTTAAAACCCCAAAGAAACCTCTGTTGTTAGTTGTACAATAGAATTACAGTAGAATATAAAAACTCACATAAAGGTATAAAGGGTACGTTCTAAATTATTAAATTTTTTATGTACAGACCATGTTCAGAAATTGCTACTTCAATGCTTAAAGGAAGATACAATTCACATTTCTTGAGGTTACTAATTAACTTTATACGCTGTAAATCAAAAGAAAAACATCGTTAAACAATATGGTTTAAGTCTTGTACTTCATATTTTACAATGCAATTGCCGACTTTTATATCCGTTTGTCCTAGTTTAATGTTTTTATTATTAAAGTGCATTAGTGTGGTCTTTTGTGGAGAGAGTTCTAGGCTTAAATTTGCGAGGTTTTATTTAATGATTCTAATTGCTTTCTCAATTGCAATTACACAGTCTTTGATGGACGAGATGTTGAATCCACTTCAACATCTTAAATTGTAATACCACTACACCCTTTGTCAAGTCATCAGAGATACCTAAAACGTATACGCATTATACAAAAACGGGCTGAGGACTCTCCCTCGTGAGTAATTCTACATTCGTTTCCCGTTCTATATGCATAAATATATCTTTCATCAATTTGGAATTTAACAAATAAGATCAAATTTTTTGAACAACCTATGACTGCAAGTTTATTTAGTAAAGTTTCACTGTTGACATTGTCAAAGGCGCTATTCACATCTAGAAAGGCAGCAAGAACATCTTTTTTACTCATAAAGGCCTCATCAATGTGCAGAGTCAAGTTTGTTAAATTATCTAAACATGATTTGTCTTTTCTAAACCCTGACTGACTATAATAAATGGTTATATTAACCCACCGCTGAAGCCTATTTCTTATAAGAGATTCGAAAAGTGTACATACACATGAAGACATTGTTATTGGTCTTACACATCTACCATCGGCTTTGTAAAGTGTACAAAGGAGTGATTCCACCATAATAAGGCTAATAAGCACACGTCTTTGCATACGTTACTAGATCTTGAAGATTATGCGTGTGTTCCCTTTTCTTATAGGAAGCATACCTGTGACGCTTGATTTTGGAATACTCTGCATCCCATCAAGGAACTAGATTTTTAACTCTTCTAAAATCGATAGATTTCCTGCAAGGAGTACTAACTTGAATCGAATCTCTTATATTATTTATTAGGAAGTTATATTTTTTACTTGGTGATCAATGCTTATATGTCACAGATAAGAATTGGTAATATTTCAAGTTCAAACTTGTGGTAAATTTTTCCCAATCAGTGCGAGTAGATTTAAGTCTGAAAGATTTTTTTTCAATGTTTACTGTTAAAAAAGTGGGAAAGATGTCAGATCCCCATGCTTCATCATGCACTTTTAATTCAGTCTTCTCCGTAATGTTCATGGTAAAAAGTACAAGGTCTAAATTGAATTTAGTATTGTACCACGAATTTATATGTGTAAAGGAACTTCCATTATGTAAAAATAAGTTAAAGCTGTCTATAACATCATCAAATCTTTCTTCATTAACGTCTGTGTCTTTGCAGTTCTATTTCATTAAAATCGCCCTTTAAAATGCAGTGGTGACTAACGTCTACATTTACGATCACTGTGCTTATGTGAGGGCGCAATTCAGATATTTGTAACATACAATCAATTCTAACGAAGGATTTATGTTTGTTATTTGAATGCCACTTAACAGTAACACTTCTCCATAGCTATCAGGCACGATTCCACACATACAAAGATATTGATGTCTCATAGTAGAACTTGTAAATCATGTTTCTTCCTAGTAAAATTTCTTGCGTTCCAAAACAGGATTCGCAACGATGAAGTATAAACCAGGCAGTGTAATTTCGGTTTGTTATGTGAGAGATTTATTATTAGAACTGAGTTCGTCAGAAGATTCGTGATTTGAGATTGGATTTAAAATACGCTTTTTGATTCTGCAAATCCTACTTTTTAGACTTTTATCGTCTATCGAGCTATATGTACATGTCAGTGAGCATAGAGAAAGAGAGAGCATCGATGAATTTTTGTACAATGTCAACAATGTTAGGATTGCCGGGTGTTTCAAAGAGTAGATTTATCGTTTGCTCTAAATCGAGAGGCAGAGTTGTGACAATGATGATTAAAAGTTATAAGCTCTCTGGGTGGTTCTAGCTTTTCTTCAATATCACTAAAGGTATAGAGAGAAAAGGTATAGATTCTGTCCCGATATTTTTGCGTTTTTCTTAGCTTCTTTTAATTATAAATTTGTTTTCATCATCCTAACCCGAATCTAATAGAACATATGTTAAACTAGTATAAGATACATTATTAGATATTTGTCTTTTATTTCTGTGCAGTGAAAGCATTACCTCCACTTTCTTATTTTCCGAGTTGTTCGCATTATAAATATCCCAATGTTTTTTCAATAACTTTTCAATAAGAACGGAGATTTCAGTATTCTGCTCCATATTTTTACAATATTTTGTCCTATGACCCTCCTCCTTACAAAGGAAGCATGCGGGTTTCTCAGTGGACAAATAATTCCGATGGACAGTGTTTTCGAAATGTATCTGAAGTGTGTCTGGCAGTTCTTTTACGTCCTCTGGATCTACGTACATTTGTCTTCTGAATCGAAAAACATAGACAAATCCAGGGATAGTTATAGCTACTCTGATATTAATGATCTGTGAAGTCGATTTTATGTTAATCTTTAGTACACTGAGGAGCATAACTATAGCACCATGATAATCCTTCAATGGAATCGAGAATAATTGCTTTATAGAATACTGCACTTGTTACACCATTTTTGTATACGTTGATGTTGTTGGAGTGATTTTTATTGACATTAAATCCGTATTTACGAAAACAAGAAAATGCAAATGCTTCTGTAATCAGAGATACTTGCGATTCAGAAACTTTTCTGAATAGGTAGCAAAAAAGACTGAATTGTAGAATTGCTGTACCAAGCACATTCAACGATTACCTTAATCTATGTACATTAGGGTGGTGCTTACAAGGGAATACCGCGAACTGAAAATCACGGATTTGAATGAAACTTTGTGGAATTATAGAATGATCCAAGACAAGAATAACGGCATGTTTCATTTGGGCCCAATCGCCCTTTAAAGGTGTGAAAATTAACTCCAAAGTTAAATCGATATTTCCGCTTTTTCGCGTATATCTCTTAAAGTACAAGAGAAAAAAAATATTTTAGATAAAAGTTTAATGGTATAATGAGCGCTATAATTTTACCTTAAGAAAATTTTTCAAAAAGTCTTCCTTGTTGAAAGAAATGTTTTTTTTTGCGTTATTTTAAACAATTTTTACATTTTTATAATAACTAAAAATATTACGTATTTTATTCTGAATTCAACCATGTATGTTAGTTTTACAATGCAACACCAACTTATCTAAATACATGTATTTATACGACATAACGTACACCGTGCGCCCGATTGCAGCCCGACAACACACAGTAAGTTACATACTCGGATGTCTTTTTCTCGTTAAAGATCATAATACATGACGATTACGAGTACGATAACATAAAAATAGCAAAATATAAAATATTATATGAGGATTGATGTCGTATCACATACATTGCGCTATGTTACATATATACATACATAAACATTTGTTTCATACTTATTTAGCATTGCATTCTATTTTGAATACAAGTATACGTATATTTCACTCGACATAGTTTTCACAACCAATTAGGCTTACAAGATACTACTCTGCATTAGTCATCACCTCTTATCCATTCAACTTCAGGATAATAATTTCAAACACATTATAATAAAAAGAAAGACAGCGGGTAAAGTAAACATCGTATCATGAATTTTGCACAATTTTAATACATTAAATATTAATCATTATATACATCTTACATATGTAGGATCGGCATCCGGTAATCGCGGTATGGGTTCAATAAATAGCCTAGGAGAACATTTATTGCCGGTCGGGTCTAGATAGCTTAATGATTAAAGCAGTCAGTCTTTTTCGAACCTCCGTGAACTTCGGACGTTAACAACGAACCCTCTCGAGTGAAACCTACCTATCTGCATAATGGCAACAAATATACAGAATACAGAAGAATAGATTCGTTACAGCTTAAGTGCAATTAGAAGAGTGGAAAAAAATAAAATAAATAAATAAAAACGACATCGAAAACACAAAAAACATAACAGGGGATAGTATCCCACAAGAAAAGATTACAAATCTGGCAAACGAGTCAACTAATGGCGAAACCAATAACCTCAGCGAAGCAAATATACACATACATTTAATTAAAATTACCTACAGAAACCAAACCAATGGAGAAACAGTGTCTTCAATAAATGCCAACATTTAAAAAAAAATCAAAGAAACTTCACCCGAAGCCAAAGATAGCGTGCGGGAGGGAAACCCTCGCTAAAGTTCAGACAACGAAGCCCCGAAAATCATTCAAAATGACGACACCAGTATCCAAAAAAACATCCAATAAAAAAAAGAACAGCGATACATTCCAAGAGCTGCTAAAAATAATAAAAACCCAAAATCAAATAATAGAAGGCCTAAAGGAGCAATTGGAGGAGCAACAGAAATCGTGCGCCCCAAAAGCAGAACCGCTTCAAGAAACAACAAAAGAAAGGAGGGAACCAGCTTCTAAGCAACTGCAGGGCATGGAAAAACCGACTGATCCACGTCCATCCGACGAGGAAAGTTGGATGGTTATACACAACAACAAAAGAACACGGGAACCCAAACAAAGCACCAACTCACCGGCAAGAAACTACCCCACCAACCAGCAGGTAGGACCGAGCTCAACGTAGTCAAGAGCCAAGTCAGCAACAGAAGCCCCACTACCTCCTAAAAAAAAGGACAGTTTCTTCCGATCTAACAACCTCTACTGACCAACTAATAACTAACCAAAACCCACTCTAACCAACGACAGTACTAAATCACCCCCAATTACAATTATTAACTCATCTTTTAAAACCACAATAGACCTGATCTCAAAAAACACAACAGAATTTCATGTAAAGAAAATCAACAATGCTAAGCATCTCTTGCACATAAACTCGATAAAAAATTACAAAAATTCCTGCGAAATCCTAAAACAACACCAAACTCAATTCTTTACATATACCCCAAAAACAGACAAAAACATCTCTATACTACTAGAAAACCTAGAAGGCGACTTCGAGTCGGACGAAGTGTTGGCAGAACTCCATTCAAAAGATATACCTGAAGTAAAATTTATTGCTGTAAAAAAATTCAAAACTAGAAAATCAATAACTGAAAACAAAAACTTATCCGTATACATTGTACAATAGAAATAATAATAAAAATAATCCTACACTCGCTCAGCTTTTGGGAAAAGATCATTAAAAAAGACCGAATTCAGTGCAAAAGATGCCAATGCATCAGCCATATTGTACTGAACTGTAACTTACAAATGTGTGAAATGTAACTTACCACACAAACCGGGAGAATGCACACGTGACAAATCGAGCGCAGAAATGTCTTACTGTGTAAATTGTAAGGGCTACGACCACCCTGCTTTTTACAGAGGATGTCTGCAACTCAAGGAATACAAGAAAAGAAATAGAGGAAAGGAAACAATTCCTTAAAGCGAAGAAAATACGAAAAATACAACTAATGAAAAAAACAATTAAACCAGGCATTTCATACAGCTTAATAGTTTCAAGCAAAGAACAATTACAGTCACCAGCAACTCATACGCCACATACAGCCCCCGCCCCCACAATTTACACAGACACATTATACCACCACTTCTAGAAAAGATTCACATAACCAGTACCATAAATAAACAAATCGAACGCATTGCAGAAAGCGTCGAACTTAACAGAATCAATTTCATAGCCAAATCCCATGGAATAGACTTCTGATGTTCTAGATTCCATAATCACATATGAAAGACGCGTTACCCTTGCTGATTACTTAACTAAATATAACCCAGATATCGGACTATATTCTGAAACAAAACTAAACCCTAAACCACAAACTAAAATCTAAAGAATATAATTTTATAAGGAACGATAAACCGAATGCAAAACAGGCCGGGGGAACCGGTATCTTAATTAAAAAAAAAGCATAAGCTACAAACGCGTTCACCCGAACCTCAAATCTTCCAACAAATCTCCGGAATATCCCATGATACAACTAAAGCTTCAAAATCAATTGAAATTATATATAATCGTAGGATACGCGGCCGGAAATTGTAAAAAGGAATTTATACTTGAACTAAATACTTTATTCCAATACCTAGAACTGCACAGAAACGAAAATTATTACTTGCTAGCAGGAGACCTAAACGCCAAACACCTTTCATGAGGCAACGGTTCAAATAATTACAGAGGTGCATCATTAAACAAATGGTCGCAAGAAAATCAGATCACCTACAGAATTTCCCTTTACCGAACAGCACTATTATCCTTCTCGACAAGTAACGCCTACATAGACATTTGCATAACTGACAAAAGAATCAAACTCTTACATCTGATTAACCATGAAAAATTGGACTCACTTCGATATAACAGCGACCACAGAGCAGTGAAAATAGAAATAACTATACCAGCAATACTCACGCTAGAATTAGACGAACTCAAGATCCCTAACAAATTGAACTTCAACAAAACACACTGCATTAAATTTAAAAATACTCTTTTAGAAATAGACAACACAAGTATACCGAACGACAGAAATCTTACCATAAAAGAAATTGATTTCCACATAGACAAAATAAATTCTGTCATAAACTAAGCGATACAATCCGCAACGCCGCAACCCACAGCAAGCACTAACTCAATGGACAAATACATAACGCCTCACATCAAACGATTACGCAAACACAGTAGTTTAATAATCATACAAATAAACAGACTAACAAAAACTGAAAATCACCACATCAACAGCGACTCCCTTATAACAGCTTACAAAAACATGCTCAAGATAACCAGATATGAAATAAAAAAAGTATTTCAAAAATCCACAAACAGCTACTGTAAAAACAAAATCTCAATAATATCCCCACATAATCTATCAAAATTTTTCTCCACAATCAATTGCATAATTCGGGTACAAAGAATCAAACAACATTGAACCACTCGATGATTGAACAACATTGAATCCCTACAACAAACACTCAACTCCTACAAAAAGCAAACATTAACAGCAATAATACAAACACCCAAAAGATTTGCACTACAGACACTGAATACAAATTAAATACACTAGGCGCTCACTTTGAACTAGTACACGCGCAAAACTTACATATGGGCAAGGAACAATTAAACAACATCATGAAACAAAAAACAACTTCCCTCAAACAAGAAATACTACAACAAAAAACAAAACGGTATGTACATTTGATATGACAAATACGGCAGACAACTCAGACGAGGAACGTATTCCCTCTCATTACTTTACATCTTACGCAGAATTAAAACTCATTTCCAAAAAATTAAACAACAAAAGATCCTCAAATTTTGACAATATTCCCAACATAGTATTAAAAAACCTTCTTTTTTAACTATACAATTGTGTTTAATAACTGCTTAAACCTAACGTATTTCCCTATCACGTAGAAAACAGCCAAACTAATAACCATAAAAAGAACGTATAGACCGAAACAATTCAACCGACTATTTGGCCAATCAGCCTTCTGGCCAACATTAGCAAGGTTTTTGAAGTAATAATTAACAAAGCGATTACCAGTTTTTGTAACACAAACAATATCATCCCAAATACACAGTTTGGATTCAGATTCTAACATTCTACATCATAAATAAATTCACTTTGGTCATTTGTTGGGCAAGAATCTCAGACGAATGTGTCAGGGCTCTTTTCATAGACCTAGAAAAAGCCTTTGATATGGTCTGACTGGACGGTCTATTCTTCGAAACTTCCCGCGACACCTGATCAAAATGTTCTAGGACATGCTGCACGGAAAGAAATTTGTAATAACCGATAAAGGGCATAAATTGAACAAAACGTTCGAAATTAAAAACGGCCTACAACAAGGTACCGTCAACTCCCCCATCCTGTTCAGCATATACATAAATAACGTACTACAGATGTTCGACCTAAATAACGACCATACGAAATTTACAATAGTCTTTGCCGATGACTTGCTAATATACATAAAGGACAGAAAACCCTCTCGTATAAAAACTCACAAGGTACAAAAATTCAAGACTACCTGCACACAGGGAAGCTAAAAATCATTACAAACAAATGCGAGACAATAGTATTCTGACTATCCATATCTAAAATTTCCAACGGTAACAAAGACGTACAAAGACATTTCCAACACTTCCAATTATACGAAAATAACCCTCAGACTAAAATCCCTCATAAAAATGTTCGTTATTTAGGCGTACATTTAGGTTTTAGACTAAATTATATAAACCACATTCAAAAGTCATTAGACAAAGCGCAGAGAGCCTTCGCAAACAATAAACGAATTTTCTATTCGAAATTGCTAAGTCCAAAAATAAAAATGATATGTTATAAGTCTCTAATCCGACCAATTTTAACATATGGATGCCCCATCAACATATCTGCCAGCACCATGAAGAAACTTAGGCTCTTCGAAAGAAAATGTATCCGTGCCTGTCTAAACAAATACAGAACACCTGAATCAAATTACACAAAAATAATCAACAATTATAAACTTTACGAATACGCACAGTTAATCCGCATAGACCTATTCATACTCAAACTCATTCACAACCGCTGAGCTAGCACGCACAATGTAAAAAGCAATTGTCTTATAAACAGCTGCATCTACCCCAATCCCGAATACTATGAACATACACGCAGTACAGGATACACATTCCTTGAATCATTTATGTACTTAGAACAGCCACGGACGCATCCGAAACAAACGACAAACAAATATTATTCGATACCAACATAAACACCAACGACACAAACATGAGACACAATCTCAAACTGTCACACATAGATAAAAAAGTCTCCCACCTTAAAAATACAAAAAGATATTGGCGATTAGAAACAGAAAGGAACAAAAGATAAAAAAGAAAAAAAAACAGTGTCCATGTAACCCTCGTTAGTATAATCAGTATCCCCACTCTCAAGCGGAAAACCGAGATCTTCCCTACGGGGAGTATATTAAATCATTGTTTTCCTACATCAAATTATATTATCACATTATTGTTATCCTATACCGTTACTTTACATTATTTTACTTCATACCATCATATTAGTATTATTATTAGCATATTATTCACTATCTTAATACGTCTGCATATCTCATACATATTATAATCCCAATTTAACTGATAATTAAAACCCGACACGCTCTTGTATATAAATGCAGCACATCCACCCCTTCTTACTTCCTTCCACCTCCCTTAAACCTCCCCCCCCCCCTCCCTACTATCCATTCTCAATCACAGTCCTAAACCTACGCCATTTCCCCCACACGAATACCACGCAACCTCTACCAATACATAGTACAGTTTTTCTGTGCCTTTTTATCCTAAACAAATAATTCTCCTAGTATAAGTTAGTACTCAATTTTATATCATATTAAGCGGTGAGCGCAATTAATAATGTACCTACCTTAAGATCGCGTGCGCAATAAGCTAGAGCCATCGATCTTATGGTTATTTCTATTATCCTTTTTTTTATCCTCTTGTACGTTATGGTTTATTGTACTCCTTGTTTTATATTATTTAATTGTTCTGGCACAATAAACGTATGTTACAAAAATGAAGTGGTTAAAGCAGTCGCCCTCCAGTCTGTAGACAATTCGAATGGCTCCGATTCTTTTTCTCCTATACACAATAATGTATATATTAGAACTAATAAATTCCCCCTTCTTTTTTTATACATATGTCGACCAAGTTCAGTCTATGTCCAGTACAATCTCAAATAGTTAAATAACTTATAAAAAATTGAAAGTATCAAAAAAATGTCTGCACTGAAAATATTTGATACTATTCCCTCCTATGTAGATTTCAAGGCGAAGAGTAGGCAGGTTTTCTATAAATGTAATAAAAGAGGACATTTCAAGGTTAAATTAATGTTTTTTGAATGAATTGATAAATTTCCTTTACTCAACATTTATTGAGACAAGTTTAATATCTGCAACAATAAATTATTTCATTTTACAGATCGTAAAACCGTAAAAGACAGTAAATCCTACTTCACTATATTATTAATGCGAATTATACCAATCAATTTTTACAACAACCAGATTCAGTACAACATACATTTTTAAAAAGTTAAGGGCAAGTTTTACACATTAACAAAGAAAGCAGTTTTATCGATAGAACAACATTTCAATGGTGTTTTATGGTTATGAGCATGCAGTTTATAACAGATGTCTTTAACTATTCAGGAAAAAATAAGACCAAACACACCGGTAAGTATAAACGAACGTTACTATTTATACAGGGTATTCCACAACTGGTGGTATAATTAGTTGCAAGTCTATTTCACGCAAAAATACAAATCGAAATAGTCGCATGATGTTTTCGAGAAAATCGTCTCTAAAATTTACTTAGTACACGTATGTTTTAGTAAAATTTAACTGAAAGGATCTTATTACATGAAAATAGTATCAATAGACCATAGATTTTTACGCAAATTCAAATCTTTATAAGCCCAGCTATGGAAATATAACTCAAATAGAAATTTGTTTTACTTTATAAGTAGTGTAATATTTTCTGTACCTTTCTGCATACTTGAATTCAGTATAGATGCATAAAAATCCGGAGTCTACCCATAGGTATCTGTATTTATGTTTATACTCATTATTTCGGATAACAAAGGACACAATATGAAATAATAGATACATGCCTGTTAAATTCTATTACTTCAAAAATCATTGAAAATATTTCTTATCTCGTTTGATACATAATTGTGTCTACCAACACACACATAGTGGGTACAGTTGCTCCCAAAAGCATCCGGTCATCTTATGTATCAAATGAATTTGTACAAAATTATAAGTCCGCAAATAAAAAATTGAAGTGAAATTTATTTTTAATGAATTTTAATGAATTAGCTTATTTTGCTATGTTGTATAACGGTTTATAAATTTTTACAATGTTTCACTTGCAAACCTACAGTTTTACATAAAATTTGCTTAATACGTAACGTGGCCAGATACTTTTTAGAACCAACTGTACGTAAATATGTAAAATATGAATATGAATTCCTCGAAAACAAAACCTCACGTGTGAAAACCTAACATAACTTTTTCGGTTTGATTTATACTACCAATTACAGAATACCATGTATATATAAATAATGATATATAAATAATTTATAGAGCTAAAAGATTTTGAGCTTGCTCCTCAACTACCTATTAATTTTGATCTGGCAAATATATGTTGATTGATTTTTCATGGTTTTGACAATTTTTAATGATAAATTAACATATACTGAAACGCAACAATTAACTGATGATAATTTATTGTAAATGATTTTTTTTTAATATCTATAATACTTCTTGTGCATTTGTTATTCTTTCATTGTAATTGTAATGATAATAAAGTAAAACTAAAAAAGAAAGAAAAGAACGAAAAGTTGAATAGCAGAAAAGGAAGGAGAAGGCAGCGTGGTTTATAGAGTTCTACAAAGAGTGAGGAGCAAAGCAAAACGGAGAAGAGAGGAAACAGGCCATTGCGCCATCAGGAAGTGGCTCACCGTTTACACGAGTGTAGTTAACCATACTTCAAACATACAGGTTTGTTCTCATTCTACGACAGGCAGATAAACTTAACGTATTGAAATAATAACAAGATATAGGTAGAGTTAAAATATATATACAGGTAGTAGTCAAAAAGTATATAAGAAGGAATTACAGAAATATGTAGTAATTTTTATCCTGCATTCGTATCAATGTTGAGTATCCAGACAATATTTCTCTGCTAAACTCTGATTACGTACTTACTTTATTTATGTCTAATATTAAATACTTGTAATATTTTAAGATTTTATAATCTTCAATTTCTGACACGTATTTATTCAACGCCAATAAGTGCTTATTTATTTATTGCCTTTTATCAAAAATTAAAAATAGCAAAAGTTCAATTAATTAACATTGTTTAACTTGTTTAATAAAAGTAAAACAACAAAATTATTTTTCTTTTCAAATAATACATTATTTTTTCATAATAGGAATGAAATAAAATATTTTAACATAAATAATTAATAACAATATTAATTTTAACACTAATAATAGTAATCAGCAATTTGTTGAATTGATTAATTCACTAAGAATATTCTCTATGAAAAATATTTAATACTGGTTGATTCTATTGTATTACTGACTCAGAAAGTATATAATTATATGAAATTTATTTATTTATAAAATACTTAATCTCACCAATACATTCTATTTCATACTTACAAATTGATTAATATTTCAGTTAATTTGATACAATCTGTTTGTTGCGATTAATTATATTTATAATACATTCAAATGTTCAAAAATTATTTTATTTATTTATAACTTAAATATGTCACGTTAAATAGTTTGGCTAAATAAATATTTTTGAAGAATAATATATTTCTATAATGATAATTATTTTCATTAAATATTTCTTGTTACGAGAATGAAAAATACGTAAACATTTATTATTTACCCTATAACAAAAACATAAGTGCATAAAATTATATAAATAAGTAATATAATTTATTTCTTTTTATTTCATACCTACTGTTATATTGTTCTTTAAATAAATACTTTGTAAATAAATTAGTAATAAAATTGTTTATAAGTATGATTTGTTCTCACAATCGTATTTCTATTTTATTAAATTTTATTAAATTTTTTCAAAGATTTTCGATACGTTCAATATTTAAGATTGGGTGCATATATAACTTAGTACGGTCTTGTTTAAAATCCATTCACAAAATGAACGTACCGCCTTGTACTCTGTTCATGTAAGTACTCACTCAGTAGTGTCATGGAGGTAACATGGCCGAAGAGACGCGCCTAGTTCGCGTTGAAGAGAGACTAAAGATTAAAATCGGTACGAAAATTCGTTAAAAACATCATTTAATAGTAATGTAAAATTTGAAAGATCTATGATGATGTGTTGCTATTATGGAAATGTTATTTTAAAAAATCCGATATGTTCGTGTACGCATGCTACTGTTCGTTTGGAATGTCACCGAATTTAACTTCAATGATTGTTTAACTTTTTTATTTAAATGAAAAACCCTAATTTACAAGTTATTTTGTTATTTCCTCTGTGTGATTAACAACTCTGTTATACAGTCATATAATAGTGGTACTTCTGCTAAATTTTAGTGATAGATCAACACGTACGCGTACGTTCTTAACTCCCACGCACCGTTGTCCCTATGCGAATATGTACTTTTCATTAGTTAACACTAAAGAAAATTGACTATATTCGTCAATATAATATAAAATTTTTATTTAATACACAAATATTAACATAATTTGTTACGAATAGAAATTATAGAATTTCTTCTTTCATTATTTTAATATCAAGAATTGTTTTGCTCGTGACATAGTTTTATACACACTATTATGACAGTACGATTCTTTCATTACAGAAAGGGATGTATTATTTATTACATTTCTGATATTTTAGAAAAAAATAGTTTTGTTAAATAGAAGTAATAGATTTCTTAAACATTTTTAATTCAACTTTGATTACTGATTGTTACTAATTTCAATCACTTGTTTCTATTATTGTTTAATTTTAAACATGTTCAAATTTTATATACCATTTTTTATATTATTATAGTCTGTTAATCTTTTAAATAGAATTATTTAACTTGTATCATAAAATGCACAAAATACGTTTAAAAGAATTAATAGAATTAAAAACAATTTATTAATAACGTGCTATTAATTTTTATAAATTTTATTAATATTGTTATTTCATTATTTATTTGAAATATGTTAATCAACTGTTATTAATATTTAATTGATTGTAATCTGTTTTATTTTATTTGTTAATTTGCTTAATTTTATAACATAATGGTAGTTTATATACTATGTTAGTATATTTTAGCATATTTTATAACGTGTAAGATATTAGTATTTCATATTTTCATGAAAATATAATTTGTAACCAAAAGATTAGTCAATTCTATTAAATTATATATAAATTATAATTATACTTGTTCATAAAATATATAAAAAGTATAAATTTGATTACATTTAGGTGAGGTAAAAAATCTACCAAGCAGAAATCATGGATCTCCTGGTACAAGAGATGTATATTGTGTATTATCTCTTGATCAAGAAGAAATATTTAAAACAACAACAATGGAAAGAACTCTCAAGTAAATTCTATTTATACTTTGTTGTGAATTATTATATATCATTTAAGTTAAGTAGTTGAATATCAGTAAATTGTCTTTTTTTAAATACAGCCCATTTTTTGGAGAAGAATTCCAATTTGAAGTACCTCGAAAATTTCGTTATCTTGGCATTTATGTTTATGACCGAGATAGACATTTAAAGCAAGATAAAATTTTGGGTAAGGTAGCAATAAAAAAAGAAGATTTAGCAACGTATCATAATAAGGAACATTGGTTTCCTTTGGGACCAGTTGATGCTGATTCTGAAGTACAAGGTAAAGCACATTTGGAACTTACTCTTCAGCCTCAAATTGGAAATGCTCAATCTAAACTTACAGTAAGGTAAATCAGTTTGGCAAATACTTATGGAATAAATGTTAAAGTAGATATAAGTAATTATAGTATAGGTATTTACATTTTGCACTTGTTTATTCAGTTTTATTTTATGTATAAATTTGTTGCATAATGTTTGAAATGAAATTATTTTTATGAAATAAATCTTTATACTTATTTATCATAAATGATACAATAATTATAATTACTTTTGCAGGATAATAGAATGTAGTGAATTAACTGTTAAAAATGGTGGTTGTGACCCATTTGCAACTGTTACAGTCATCTATAGTAATGGTAAACAAGTATTAAAACGCACAAAAATTAAAAAGAAAACAATATCCCCATATTTTAATGAAATTTTCATCTTTGAGGTACAATTTTAAATAAATTAACTTAAAATATTTATAAATTAGTTTAACTTAATATATTGTACTATTGTACTTAAACAAAATTAAATATTATTTATCTAATCATTCATTTTTTAAATTTTATTCATAGCCAGAAATAATAGAATCCAAAGAGAAAGATATTTCCCATTATCCTCTTGAACATGGAGAAGTGGGTGAAGTAGTAGTAAGTTTATGGCATGCATCTCCTGGTATGGGAGAACAACCAATTTTTCTTGGTGAAGTTAGAGTTACTATAAAAGGCCTACAAAAACAACCAACTAGTACAACAACTGCATGGTACTTCATACATTTTTAGCTAGGAAAATTATCTTTATTATTAATTTTCGCAGACTTTTTAAGTTTATAAATTCTATCTATTGTGAGATTCATAAAACACTATCATCATATGCAAACATATAAATAATTATTGATACTTATAATCTTTGACTTGTTTTCATTATTAACAGGTACTTTTTGCAACCTAGAGCAGTAAAACATCGTCCAAGTAAAATTTCAAATAGTTCTACACCACCAGGTGCACTTCCAGGTTTAGGATCTCTGCGATTAAAAATACATTATACAACAGATCATGTTTTTCCATCTGCAATGTATGATAGACTTAGAAATTTATTGTTACAAAGTGTTAATGTTCAACCAATAACATCTTCGGCTGTTTACATTTTGGGAGAAATCGTAGCAAGTAAAATGGAAGCTGCTCAACCATTAGTTAGGGTATTAGTTCATTATGGACAATTGGTTTCTGTAATGCGTGCTTTAGCTAGTCATGAAATTTCTAAATTAACGTAAGTAAATAATTTACAAATACAATCTTATTTTTAATAAATAATGTGTATTCGATGTATACTATAGTTTATATTTCTTATTAAAGTGATCCAACAACAATATTTCGTGGCAATACATTAGTAAGTAAAATGATGGATGAAGGTATGAGATTAGCAGGTCTTCATTATTTACATAGTACTCTTAGACCAGCAATGGAACAAGTTTTCTTAGAGAAAAAGTCATGTGAAATAGATCCAACAAGAGTAAAAGATGCAAATACAATTCAAGCTAATTTAACAAATTTAAAGGTATGTAAAGCAAAAAATTTACTTGTTTCATTATTATATTGAACATTACCAATTAAACTATAGATCTGTATAATTTAATAGGAATATGTTGAAAGAATATTTACTGCTATTACAACATCTGGTGTGCGGTGCCCACCGTTAATGTGCGAAATGTTCTGGTGTTTAAGAGAACTTGCAGCAACCCACTTTCCAAAAAACAAGGAAGTAAGATACTCAGTCATCAGTGGATTTATTTTTTTACGATTTTTTGCTCCTGCTATATTGGGACCAAGATTATTTGATATTACTACTGAACAAATTGTAAGATTGCCATTAAAGAAAACATCAAATTTATAGTGTATAGCATAATTAAAATACATTATTATTTTAGGATTCTCAAACTAATAGAACGTTAACCTTAATTTCTAAAACGATTCAAAGCTTAGGAAATTTGGTAAGTTGCAGGGGTGGAGCAGGTAGTGTTTGTAAAGAAGAATATATGGAATGTGTATACAGGTACAAAAAAAAATAAACATTGTTTTAAAATTAATTTTACAAATAAACACAGATTTTGTATGTTATTTATAGATTATTGTTTTAGAGAATTTTACACGGAGAAACACATACAAGCAGTCAAGCAATTTTTGGAATTAATATCCACTAGTAGCAACAGTGGTATTGCAAAACACCGAACAAATACTCAACAAGAACAACCAATTGTATTGAAAGAGGGGTATGTTTAATGATTATATTCATTTCATGTTTGAAAAATAGATATTTTAAGTAACTGTAATAGTTACAATAATAATTAAAAATCTAAATGTATGTATATATTACTTTATTTTTCTTTTTGGTCGAATATTAATTTTAATAAAATTATTTTTTTGTATTTATGAATATAATTATTGCTAATAAAAAGCATTTCTAATAGAATATATTTTCTCTTCGTGCATACTGCTGATTGTAATAAGAGGTTTGTAATGGTATCTAATCATTACCATAAAAATTTTATGCAGTATAGGTGTGTCATTGTTATTATTTAATTATAGAGTGATGATTAAAAGAGCACAAGGTAGAAAGCGATTTGGTCGAAAAAATTTTAAACAAAGATACTTTAGGCTTACTACACAAGATCTGACTTATTCTAAAACGAAAGGTAAAGAATATATTGTTAAAATACATTAATTTTTGAAAATATTAATTGATCAATATATTTTACAGGTAAAGAACCTTTATGTAGAATCCCACTTGAAGAAATTTTAGCTGTTGAGAAGCTTCAAGAAGATTCATTTAAAATGAAAAATATGTTTCAAATTATTCAGTCACAAAGAGCATTATATGTTCAAGCTGGAAATTGTGTAGAAGAAAAAGAATGGATTGATATTTTAACAAAAATTTGTCACACGAATAGTAATCGGTTAGAAAAATATCATCCAAGTGCATATATCAATGGTCATTGGCTTTGGTACGTTATATAACATTATTTTACTTAATGTGACTTTTAATTACTAATAAGTGTTGCTTATAGTTGTAAAGCAGTAGCAGAAATTGCTCCAGGATGTTGTGAAGTATCACCAGCTGTAGAAGCTGGGTTACACATGATTCTAGATCCAGATAGGGATTTGCAACGAATACACTCTTTAATATTCACAAATATGTCGCGACTTCAAACTTTAATGAGTGCGTGTGAGTGCCAAGCTGTTTATGGGGCTAATGATATGTGTATTATACCAGGTGGTGGATCTCATATAGAAGATGTACCCTCTTGTTTCAAAACTTTAACTGCATTAAGGGAAGCAGCATATACTTTACAGCACGAGCACAGAGCCTATTTTAAAAGACTAGCACGCGATACTAAATATGGAAGCAAGTAAGTTTATTGAAATGAATTAATTCCATATGAAATATTTTTTAATCCTAATTTCACAATTATAATTAAGTTGAATTATAATACAGTGGAGCCTTAATTATTCCAGCATTAGTTATCTAAATATTTAGTTATTCGACTAATGTCATACGATAATAGAAGATAAATATCATATTACATAAAGCGGATAATATTAACGATATTCTAACAAGCTGTAACAATATATTAGGTTGTTAAAATACGACATTGCAATGAAATTAATGTAATAAAATTCTAATACTATAATTTAAAAGTGTATGTGTATCAGTAGTTACATGGTGTAAAGCACAGAAAGTGATTAATTGAGTTGTTAAAGTTAGTCATTTTATGGAATTTACTTTTAATTAAAAAAGAAAGATATTTAATGTAACAGATCAAAAGGATGGGAAAAATATATTAAAAGTTGAATCAATTATTAAAACATGTACATACAGATTTAAACAATAAATTACATTATATAATTTTTCACGTGGAATTTAATTATAGTTTGAATTGTTGAACTTATATTAGTTTAAATAATTAAGGTTCCATTATATTTTTATAATTAATATATAATATAATTATGAAATTATTATTACTGTAGGCAAGCTCCAATTGGAGATGACAATTACCTTCATTTAGCAGCAAGAGCTGGGTTTGAAAGTCAATTAACCAAACGTGCTTATGAGGTAGAAAATATAAATCAACGTTATATAGAAACAGATCATTGTTATGATAGCGGACTTTCCAAACGAATAGAAGATCGACGATCATATGATGAAACATTTAGAAAATGTATAGATTCTGGCTCAGTGCATCATAGGTATGAGAACGAAAATAATTTACTACGACGGTATGAAAACAATTCTGATACTATTAGAAGTATCCAGAATGATCTCAACACATTTGATCATAGTTTAAATAATACATTCAGAACAGATAACTCTGAAAAAAATATAAATTTAGAAAACAATAGAATTTTGGATAGTTCTAGTTTATTAGTAACAGATGAAATTAATATGTCTAGTACATTATCAAGAAAGTTCAATAACTATGATCATACCAAAATATTGAACGAATGTACAGTAACAAAGTTCAGAAGTGACAAATCTGATATATCTTATAATTCTTTGAATGACCATACTAATTAATTCATTTAAACTTTGAAAATAAAAATATGTTCCTATAAAATTTTTCAAGACATTGTTTCAAATGTTTATTACATATATTATCTGTATTAAAAACAAATTATTGCCTAAAACTCATTTAAACCATATAAAGCTAATTTTTTTTACAGTTAATTACAGTATATGCAGTTTAAGTGTGTGCATTCAGTAAGTTTTAAACTGTTAGGAACATAAAAAGTTGTTTTTCATAAAAGAACATTAGTTTAAAAAGAGAAGTATGATAGAAAGTTAATATTTTGTATAGAGTAATTTTATTAGATGAAACTTTAGATTTTTATTGTTGTTTCAACATATATATAGGGTGAGTCATTGTTAGGTTTCAAATTATATTTTTGTTTCATTTTGATGATGTGATAAAATATCTAGAAAGAAAGTATTTGATTTTAATTACGAATATTAAACTACAGTAGGCCTTTACTGTAACTCAAATGTTTCATAAAGAATTCCAGAGATCAGAAATTTATGCAAAAATAACTTTAAACCTGATGTGTTATTAAATTAAAGCTTGCATCATTTACCTCTATCATATGGAACGTCCATGCCACATGGCACAAACTATTTTACAATGCCAACAAAACTTTATCAAAATTACTTTTTCAAATATTCTTGAAAACGCTTATATGTAAAAATTTAGACTGATGTTGAGCATACCCATCGTGGTTTAAAAAAGTCCTTTAAGTTGGATTATACTGAATTAAGTCTTTATAAGTTCTCTCATTTTCCTTTTCATTAATATTCGTGTTTCATACAGATCAACGTCCACTTATTGAAAAAATTCATATTGCAATTAATTTGATCTTTGTGCCTATCACCGACTAAATCCATCTTACCTTAATTTCTCGGCATTACTATTTACTCGAAGCTAATTAAATTGAGTGACTTTGACTCAAGTTGAAAATTAAATCTTTTGATACACATATAATCAATACCAATACTATATCTGCGGTATAATTATTACCATTAATCACTTTCTTGGTACACTGAGGAATGATCAGAGATTTTACCTGCTTGTACCGAAAATCCATTCAAAGTTTGTAACTTTCAATCTCACGTCAAAACCTTATGAACAAGCTCCTGAAGAAGTTTGTTGCTTACATCAACGTCACAAATTTTGCATTCTCTGAATAGATTTCATGCTTTGATTCTCACTCCACAACTTTAAAGAACAATCATTTAAACAATCGGTATTTTTTTAAACAGGTAATCTCTATTTGTAGCTTCAAATTTAAACACATTTTATCTCGTATTTTTATAAACAGCATCCGTATGTATTGCTATAAGAGTAGTGCGCACCTCTCTGCCCCTTTATTTGATTTTTTTTTCTCAGTTTAATGTACATACAAAACAGATAACACAAATAGATTTCATTTCATAATTATAGTGTAAATATTTATATACACATTTCTATTAACAAAAGTGACTCCTCAAATGTAAATTGTCAAATTTGATGATTTATGTATAAAGAAATATTAAAACAATAAAACAGCATGTAAAAAAATATATGCTAAATTTTTTGTCGTTAATTACATTTTACATAAGTTTCGTAAAAATCGACGATTTATGTTTGGGGACTTTCCCTTGTGTGATATCTGGAAAATTTGTATACTAGTCGAAATTACTGTTCTTTCTGAATTTTATAATGTATCTACCTAGTTATACAAAGACAACAATGTTTAATCTGTGTTATACAAACCCACATCTGATGGCCTACTGTAATACAAATTTTATTTCTTAGATGTTTTCAAATTTTTTAATTTATTAAATTTTTGAAACTATCTATTTTTATTGAAACAGCATTCTATTCTGTGATAAAAAATTTATAATATATTGTTGTTTTAGTACAGTAATTTAGGATATCGGTAAGATTGTAATAAGCGGACCAGTGAAAATATTCATAGTTAATTCCTTTCACAAATATTAGGAGATATTGCTTTCTTTTTTGAATAAAATGATGCAGTTTCTTTATTTTTTTGTAAAAGAAGTACTAAGCAATTTATGGTTCTAAATAATTAGTTTAAGAATCATTACAATTGTAAGCTAATTTTAAGTACCTATTTGTTTCATTGTATCAACATATGAGGAAAATAACTCACTTATTTCCTTTACTTTCTTTACTTTTTAACTAAACATTGCTGCTTTGCAGGAATAGTCAAGTCAGATATACCTCCTTCTTCATTGAGTTGAAGATTATGAAATGTTTCAGATTTTAACAGTTAAAATTACAATGCATCTTAAATTCAGAACCACAAGTTACTCCGTTAGCAATGATGGTGATATCATACTTAAGTGCAGACTTATAGATCCTGCAAAATTTGTTGTTTTAAGACATCAGTTCAAATCTGATCATTCTGACTTTTTTATATTATTTATATTAATAGTTTTAATAAATCATAATTAAACTTTAAAACACTTATATACTTATTTTTTCATTTTATTTTTATATAAATTAATTATAATAATGTTACTAACATTGTTTACACAAACTTTTAATATTAATAATAATTTTTTTCAATTTCTTATAATAATTTCTTATAACATAATTAATGTAAAAATGGAATAAAAATAATGTAAACAAGTATATAGTTAAAATATATATATATACATTTTATAATTTGGTTATAATTTATTAAAATTAATAGTTATAGATCATATAAAAATGTTGGTGTATAATTAAATACATAAGAATATTTAAGCAACTAGATTTGAATTAGTACCCTTGAAATGAGGTATTGCAAGATTCATAAACACATTGTTAACCACTACTTTATCATCATGATTATACAAATGTCAAAAAGGAGATAAGTATACTTAATTTGACAATTTCGGCAAGTTAATAGTTTTGTTAAAAAGTAAGCAGAGGAGAGCAAATAATACTGTACTACTTTATTGTGTATAATTATTTATGGTTCTAAGTAAAATGTATAACATTCGGCATTTAAACAATTACTCTAATTGAAAATATAGGAGTACATAGAAGATATAGAAATATTCTAATAGTAGAACAGTTCATGTAAGACTGTATAGTAGTGGTATAAGATACTTTAAAATAATTAAGTAATTTTTAATTAAAGTAATGCTTAAGCTAATAAATTAAAAATATAAATATTCCAATACTTCAACCCATTGACAAATTTTATTGTACAAACTTTCTCTAATTTCGCTTACAAAATCTGTCAACTTTTGTACAATAAAATTATTAGAAAAATATTTAATACATATACACTTTTTTTATTGGTAATTAGACATATAGATTTAAATCAGATATCTGAGGTGCCTATATACTCGTATATGTGTACCTTAGAATTTAGGTAGACGAAAATCAACCGAGTAATTCCAGATATTTCTCCTATAACATAGAAGTTTAAGATAAATGTAAGAAGCTTCGTTTTACTTTAACCAAGATGCATTCTAACTAATATGATCAATGCTTGTTACATTTAAGATTCAACTGGCGATCTATTTTAACGCTCAGTTAAAACATATTATTACTAAATTCATCATCTTAACACTCACTTAGAATTAACTAAGTTCAACTTGTCTTTTCTGTAAACGCAGTCTTCCTCTATATCAATTTCTTCAAAATCATTCATAATATAGGCTTCCAATTGTATTCATAGTAGAAAATAACAACATCCGTAACTATCATCGATTTTTTAAAAAACATTATGACCTTTCGAGGACATTGTGAATTATAGATTAAGAATCATTGTTCTGCACAAAAAAACCTTCTTAAATCTCTTGTTAAAACGAAGTTGTGTCACAGCATAATTACACATTTTCTTCTGTTAGACCAACCAATGTTGTACCATAATTCTATTTTTTTCATTATTATGTTGTTCATTTATAAACAGCTCAGTTTTGCTTAAAGAATGTGTATCAAATAATGTTAACGTATATGTTGTATCATGGATTAATGATACATCAGTCATTAGCAATAATAGATATTAACAACTTCTATAGACAGCAAAAATATTTAATTTCAAATTAAATTTTAATTAAAGTTTAAGGCAACTAAAATCATTTTTTGCAACATAAAATACATTAATATCTGAAACAACTAACGAGCGCATTTTAAAGTTAGGCGATAGAAATTATATCGTGTATTCTGTACTCAGGGGATTAATATTAATAAATTTCAGTTTGATTGTTAAATTATTACAAACTGTGCATCTACACAAATAAAATACATATTTTGTAAAACATAGAAATATCAAAATTATGTGTATGTTTTATATACCGCATAAGAACCTTATTAGAATAAATTGGAATTTTTCACAATAGTTTTTGTGATAAGAAATAAAAAATATTTACTTTGAAAATAATTTTAAGCATCAGTATGACCAAAAAAACCAAATTAGGTTTCTATTAACATAAATATGTTTTAAAGTCAAGTAGCTGGTATCTGAAGACATTTACAATATACATTTTAAATGGTTCACCCTATACATTTTAGCAAAATATAACTGTGTAATGATTTCAAAGGATAATATGTGCAATTAAAAATAATTCAGAACATTTTACAAAATAAACAATAAATGACTTATATAAAAGTAATGTTAAACAGAAATAGTTAAGCACTTACTTATATAAATATGATAGTCTTGTTGAATTAAAGTATAATAGTCTCAGCAATAATTAAATTAATCACTGTTATAAAATTAAAATTAATTTAATAATTAATATCAAAATTAATATTAAAAAACAAAAACATGGAAATATTCTGAATTAAATCAAATGATGTCATGTACAATTACATTCAATGATATTTGATAGAAATATTTTTAGTGCAAATATATCACTTTTTTGTTTTATTTGAATATTAACACTACACTTAAACTAAATATACTGTAAAATTTTGTTTTATACATCATTGATTCTCTTTTTATGAGTTTCTCCCTATTTATGCTCCATACTTTAACAAAATCAATTGTTTTTAAGTATATACATTTTCTAACTACTCAATTACTAACAGAAATATTTCAAAAATAATTAAAATATTTTTATTTTATTATACACTGTAGAATAACATTTCGTCATAATAACAATTTATTTATTTATTTATTTATGTTTTATTCTAAGAAAGCTGGAAGCATTAGTCCAAGTATGGTAATAAACTCTGTTATTGATAAATTGACTTAGTAATCTCATTAAAGGATTATCATGACCAATATTAATTAAAACAATTGTATTTTTAATGTACAATATATTTTTTATTTATCATTTTATTTATATTTTTATAAAATTATGTTACTTTCTATTTAGTATTAGGTTTCTAACAGTTAATAGTATTTATATAATTTTGTTCTCTAAATACTTTTAAAAATAACCAAATGTATGTACTACCTTGTACTTGAATATTAGAAAAATATATTAGTCATAATAATTTTTATACGCTGGAAACGAATAACATAATATAATGCATATGTTAAATATAGAATTAATATAAGTAATATTTAAGCTGTACAAATGATAATGATGGTGATGTTCAAATCTACCTTAATGTAATTTACAGAATTGTAATATGTATAACGTTATAAATATTGTAATTTTCTAGACCTATAACCATTATACTATATGTTAAATTGTAAAATTCTTATATAATTTCTTTCTTTTTGTTTTATTAAGTACATAATGATTTATAAACTAGATATATCTTTTACTGCAGTTAGTTATATGAAATATTATTTTGTATATTAAAACTATTAAAACAAATATTATTTATTTTAAATATGTGCATAAAATTACCTTAACTACATCTACATCAATGTCATTTTATGCATACATAATATATGTTTGTAAATAGAAATAATTGTACTTCAACATTTAATGTCTTATTGTTTAATCTAATTTCTGATCAGTTTTTTTATTTAAAACATTACAACAAAACAAGATTAATTATATCATTATAGTTTATAAGATTATAATATTATAACTATGCAATAATTTTATCAATATAAATAAGGCTGTTTTTTTAGAAAAATTTTATTTATGTTTTAATCAGTTTATTAAGTATTGCGATTATTATTCATTGTTATAAAAAGTACATTTGATTGTGATAATCATATAATTTGCTCCTTTGAGAGTACAAATCTCATAATTGGCATTAATTACAAATTTTTGCCTTTTAGAAACTCATATTGCTTTAATAAATATGGAGTATTTTTACATTTCCTTATCATAAACAGCTTATGAGTTTTTTAAAAATAACTTTACAAGAGCAAATTTGTAATATTAAGTTTACCTTTATATAAATAATAAATATGTTTAATAAATATTTAATAATTGAATTGATCTTTTTAATAAAAAGTTAATGGTATACATGTATGTATGTATCTTTATACATAATTTCGAAAAAGTAGGTAGATGCTAATCTATTTATGTTGTATAAATCATTCTAAATGTAATATTGATTGCAAACCATATTAAAATATCTTTTAAAGTTAATAAGTGAAATCAGTATACTTTAATACATTATGCGTACTGGATTACTTTGTGTGCTTTATGTATATATGAAATATTTAAATAGAATATTAAAATTATGCATTTCAAAAAAAATTCATTCTAGAAATTAAAATCTATATATTTTTTTGTGAAATTATAGGAATTTTCAAAAGATATAAATTTAATGTAATGTGTTTACAACCATTCTATACATAAAAGTATTTATTTTTCTTTATTTATTACTATTAGATATATTATAATTACTTGATTGAAATTATCTTAATATATTTTCTTACTGTGTATTTTAAACCATTATTTTTGTTGTTATTGGAAAAGTTTAATGAAATTGTATTTTAAAACTTTTGACATAAAATATTTTATATTCATGATTTATTTATTAAAACTTAGGTGCATTGAATAATATAATAGATTATTATTATTTGCATTTCAATTGTATATAACATTCTATTTATAAATAAATAACGTCTTTTAATAATGAACACAAATTTATAATTCTATAATTAAACATGTTAATTATAAATTTACCATAAAATACTTTTTATAATATACTTATTACAGTAGAAATACAGTAGAATTTACAATATATTTTTCCTTGAAGTACTAAAATTATATTATCGTAATATTTATTAATTCAACGTTAATCAATGTTATTAACATTTTAATAATGTATGACATACTTAATTCTTTATAATACTTAATTTTTGAATATGTATTTCGAATATCTTTCAAAATACTGAACATAAGAACAGTACGAAAAATATTGAAAAACCTAGTACAAATAAATGTTCAAGGATGATAGCTAGGGATTTTTGTATTGTATCAACACTTATTAAAGTCATTACAAATCAAATTATTATCGAGGCGGTTCGGTGTTCGAGTTTTTAAAAGCTCCAAGTTTTTGTGTTCTTACTTGCAAAAAGTACAAGCAATATCTTTTTGTAGAAGATGTCTGGTGATATTCAAGCAAGGAAACGAAAAGAGAAGAAACGTAAAAAGGGTAAAAAAAATAGGCTACTGAAAGTGTGAGAAAATTACTGTAATTTCAATTTTTGTATTTATTAATACGAGTAAACATAAAATGTGTGTCTTTCAAAATATACTTTAGATAATCATAAAAAATTTATGAATTTATGTATATAAATATAAACTTATTATGTGTTTTTAATTTTCAAAATATATACATTATAATTCAGTCTCTTTACTCATAATTAAGGAAATTATTTTTATTTTAATCTCGGCAAACATAACAGAAAAGTAATATTGAGACATTCATATATGTTTGTAAAATACACACTGTTTGATAATTATTAACTTTACAAATTTTTATTTTAGAATATTATATAATACATGCATACATACATACATATAAAATTAAAATATTTAAAAGTGTATGTACTATGTACACAAGAACTTGCATAGTATCATACAGTTGCATAAATCATAAATCTTTTTATTAATTGTAATTTGTACATTATAAACAATAAATTAACAAATGACAATAAATGGATTTGATAATAATTTTTTAAACATCATATTCAGGTATAATAAATTAATTGTTTGCTGTTACATGTTACTACATAATTCATTTATTTTTATAATGGATGTAATGTTACTTAAATAGTAGTGATAGATATATTATAAAGTTTGTCAATTATTTTTATTTTATAAAACCACAAGTTTTATTGAAATATATAATTTTTAGCATAATTATAATAATTCGATCTTAAAGTTGGAATTTATTACGTTGTAAAGATATTTTATTATAATATTTTGTTGAATGTAAAGTATCAGTTATTTTGAAGGATATTTGGCAATGTTGCTGAAATTAGAAAATACAGGGTTTTAGAAGCTTGATCAGCCTAGCTTTTGACTTTCAAAAATAGATCAGCCTATATTATCCAATCTAAAAACATTTCCTGCAAATTTATTTATGTATTTTATATAAATATTTTTTGTTTAAAACTATTTATATTTTTTATTTAATTAATAAGTAATTTTAATATGCAAATAAAAAGTTATGAATATGTATTGATATACATATAAACGGTGTTAATGATACAAATTGCGAGAATATCATTTTATCCATGCTATTCATGCTATAGGAATATTAACCCGTTAAAAGACATATAAATTAATAGATTAATAATGTATCTAGGAATATTAAACCTATTTAAATCTTAATAAAAACCTAATAAATCTAGGAATATTAAACCGTTAATAGATATATAAATTAATAGATTAATAATATATCTATTAATGGTTTAATATTCCTATTTACTTTATACTTATTACCAAATATATTACAAAAGAAAGAATATGCAATTAGGTGTGTTTGAAAAGTAATAAATATTTTTTAAATTATATTATGAACAACCTTATTATTAAATTATTTTCTTTTTTTATAAAAGATATATAAAATATAAATACGTAAAATGTATAAAAATATTTTGGATAACTATTGTTATAAGTTTGGGAATCTAAAAATACTTATAAAAGAAAAATTCTGTTCATTATTTTTCAATTTATAAATTTTATTAGATCATGTTTGCACGTATGTATATACGATATGAAATATTTTTGAATAATTTTTATAATACATTATAGTAGTTATTTCAATATCTATAAATAATAATTACTATTGAATGACTGAATGTTCTATATTGTATTTAGATGAAGAAGATAATATTGCACCTTCATCCACATTGGGAAATGTTAATGAAAATTTAGCAGATAATGTAACTATACATATTTATAAAGAAAGTAATACAGGTGGACATTGGTGTGTTCGAATTATATTCTTTAGTATATTAACAGTACTTATTGGTCTAATTGGGGTAGTTATTATTGAACACAGAGGTACTACAGATAGTAAGTAAATTTTATATACGTTTTTAATATAAATATTATTACTAATCATTTTTACACTATATATTTTATGTTATAAGTTAATACACCATTAGAGACATCTCGGTGGGCCTTCATTTTTGAAGGATGGGTAGATGATACTTTGTCTTTATCAGATGAAGGATCACATGATACTAAAGACAAAGAAACTGCAGAAATAGAAAATGAAAACATAAAAATAGAACCTGCAGAAACTGAAACTTCTACTGAAGAAGAAATTCAGGACGATGATGAAACGTCAAATGAGTATGAAGAAGAAAAAGAACAAACCGAAATTGAAAATAATTTAAATGAAGAAGAAATAGAGAATTCTCGAAATGAAGAAGAAGCAGAAGATTCTCAAAATGAAGAAGAAGCAGAAGATTTTCAAAATGAAGAAGAAGCAGAAGATTCTCAAAATGAAGCAGAAGCAGAAGATTCTCAAAATGAAGAAGGTATTAAAATATAAAATATTGTAGTACAAGAATTTATACAAATTTAGAATGTTATTTTTTTCTTTTATTTAATAGAAAATTTGGTTACAGAATTAAGCTATGAAAGAGCAGATAAAAACCGAAAAGAAACCAAATTATTATTAGAAGATGAAGATACTAGTTCAGAAGGATTTAATGATATTGATATACTAGAAGAAATATATGGTACTAGTAAAGAGAAAAACTCTGATGAAAAAGGTGTTTCATATGAAACAGTTAATCAATTTGATGAAATATTAGAAATGCCAAAAAAAGAAGATATATTTGAAGAAGTTGTAAACATTCCTGGTATTAATGGAATTAATGATAATATTATTGAACCTTTAGAAGAGGTAAAATTAAAAGAATTATATATTACTAGTTTTTTAAATTTTCATTTTTATATAGTCCATTTGTTTTGTATTACATATATTTTGTATGTTAAATAAAATGAATTTTATAAGAATATTGAATACAGATATTAAATTCTTGATATGTATTATAATTAAAGGATATAATTTATGTTATGAAATGTTATTTTTTATTTTATTAAATTTTTTAATATTTTTATTTAAATAAGTTTTTATTAATAACTTTTACAAGATAATTATTAAAATTGATATTATTTTTACTAAGCTTTAAAATACATTTTTTACTACATATGTATTATATATATTATATTATATATATATATATATATATATATATATATGTATTATGTTTATTCTGTAGTCTATTATCCTAAATTTCTTTAAATCGTAGTACATTATTACATATTTATTTTTATATTAGGTAGAAAGCATTGAATCTGAAGAATATGTTAATGATGTAGATGTAAAACCAGAAACAGAAGAAACAGAAGAAGAATCTGTTAGCGGTGAGTAATGTACCAAAATCAAATTGACTTAATGCATGCAATCTTTCCATATTATGCAGTGATCCTCCATGCTCTTATATGTATATTTTGGTAAATATGACATAAATATAAAAAATTATAATATTGAAATATTGTAATACATGATCATTTTTAAGCCTCAATGAGAAATGACATCTGATGGTTACAGTGGCAATGAAGTTTGGAGTTGGTGTGGCACTTATTATTGCTGCACATTTTGTCCTTGTGAAACGATGGAATAATGGTAAATGTTGTAATGTCTTTGTTTTATAAATAATATCATAATTAGTATGCATTTAATTACACTCCTATCTTTTAAAAGATCAACAGTTTTTAAACTATTTTTAATGTTTGACAATATTATTACACATTAAATAATATTTTAATACTAATATAAAATTTCATAAATCATTTTTAAGAATATTAAAATAGTTAAAAGAGTCACATAAATGTTATTGCGAATAACAAAGAAATTGTTATAAGTTCTTTAATAGAAATTAGAATGTCATATAATCTAATTAGGTTTTGTATTTTTAACGAGGAGATAGCAAGAATTTTCAAACCTTAATTAAATATATATATAATATATAATATATAAATTCAATCCTTTAGTGGTCAATGATATAAATCAATTATTGTATTACGAAGAAAATTGTTAAATTGTTTTTATAAATATTTAAAATTTCAACTTTGGAATTCATTTGCAGTTGACGGTTATTAACTAATATCAAATGGTGTATAATTAATACGCATAGTACATATATTTTATTATTTATTTCATCTTAGTTGTCACAATTAAATTTTTCAAAATTAGTTTTAAAGTTTTCATTTTCAGTTGGTAAAATTTTCTTCCATTTTTACTTTATACTCTCTCAACATTTATATAAACCTTCAAAATTGAATCTTTGGCAAACTCGGTCCTCAGATTCTTTCTTTTTTTCAACGTTAACACATTCGCGACCGCTAATATGAATTCACGTCATTTCAAATTATATTCCTGGTTGCCGCTATTTTTATTTTAAACAACACATATTTACAATATTGATATTTCAAAACATATTTTATAATTTTTATTTTCACCCTAACGATATAAGTTTGCGGCAACCAGCTTCAGGATTTCATTATTTTCGCCAGTTCTCAGTATTAGAAACATAAAAAATCTGCTGGTCGTGAATATGTATGTGAATATAAAGGATTGAATATATATAAACAACTCGTTCGAGATTTTGAAGTTCTTGCCATTTTTTTAAAGACGTATATATTAATTAATCATATACTTTTTTTGATGTTTAGAAATTAACTTTGTTCAGAGTCAGTCTAAAATAATTTCATCTGAGATAAAAGATATGGAAGGAAACTTAATTTCGAAAAACGAAAGAATTTTTAAAATAGAATCAGAAGGACAAAATAAAAGTAAAAAAATGGAAATAAATAAGAATAAAAAAGAAGTAGAAGAGGAGTTAGAAATGGTAGAAGATCTACTAGGGGATGATGAGAATGATGAAGAGGAAGACTGGAAGGAAAATGAGGAAGAGGAGGAGGAAGAGGAAGAGGAGGAAGAGGAAGAGGAAGAGGAGGAAGATGAGGAAGAGGAGGAAGAGGAAGAGGAAGGAGAAGAGGAGGAAATTGAAAAAATACAAGATGAGGAGGAAGAAGAAATTGAAAGGAAAGCAGAAAATCAACAAATAGAATGGAATAAAAGAAAACATAAAGAAAGTGAAGAGGAAGAACGAGATTCAGAAGAAGAAGAAGAAATTGAAAATTTTGATGATTCTGAATTGATTGCAAAACTTGAAACCAAATATGGGAAACTACAAATTATACCAGATGATAATAAAGAACACAGTGAACACAAAAAACGAACGAGAACTAATAATAAATTAATCACAAGAAAACGTAATTAACAATATGAAAATCAGATTGAGAGATGGCTAAAATTGCAGAAATTATTTTCATATAAATCTAACTGTTTATTATTGTATAAAGATAATAGTATATAACACGTAACAGTTCGTATTGTTTTTGTTCAAAAGAACACTATGGACAAATTAAAAATATATTTGTATTAATAGTATTTACATAAATGGTAAACGAGATTAAATGAGCATGGAGGATCTTACATAAAGAGTCTAATAAGAAACAGGAGAATAAAACAGTTGTAGACACATATACACTCAGTCGTTCAAAAATTTGGGATCATTTACTTGATGTATAGATGTTTTAATTGAAAAAATTCAGTTTTACATATTTCAAGTTAGCACATGCAATTACAAAACTACAAAATTATAGATGTACAGTTAGATACAGTATAGATTTTATGTACAAGAATTAATATTATCACAAACATTTTTAACCATATCAAAGTGTAAACATCTAACTACTGCTAAGAGATAAATTTTTTCACTACAAAGTAAAAATTGTAGTTGTAATTTCGAAGATTTTCTTTTATGATTTTTATACTTTTTCATATCAAATTGTGGACTTCAGTTTTTGACACAAAATTATAAATTCTTTATTCTCATATTTGATCATATATAATAAAAAAATTAGGAATAGCATAAAAAATTAATCATTCAATAAGGATATTAAGTATTATTATTGTACTATTACAGTAAGCAAATTAATTTGTCTATTTCTTTCAAAGTAGACGAAAATACATTAAAACACTGTTATTTGAAAAATAAAAAGCAAACATAATACAACGAAGAAAATCTCTAATAGACTGCACTGAAGGCAAGAAATAGTAAGCTATAGATTATATTAGTTTTAATTTATTCTTTCTTTTAAACCATTAATATTAAAAGTGATCCCAAATTTAACCAATTGTGTGTATACATGCATGTATCTGTACTAAAGTTATATATTATAAATAAATATTTTACTAATAAATAATATTCATAAAGTATCCGACGTCGATATTAATGAAATTTTGCAGGCTCGTAAATTGTGGACAAGTAAAAGGATTTATATCATATTAATTAAGGTAATTAAAAAATAAGCAATGAATTTATCTGCATAATGTTACTTTAGTAATCATTAATGTTAAAGAAAAATGTTTTAAACAAATTTTGCATAGTAGTGAATGGAAAGTAACAATGTACATAGTAATAAAGAAATTAGAATAGAACTAAAAATCTTGTTTACTTTTTGCCTTTGATACTGTTGTAAATCTTTTGTAAACTATAAATCTACCTATTATTTAAAAAATTTGATAAACAGTTAAATATTTGTCAGAATTGAAGCATAAAATCATTTTACTTCTGATTATTTAAGGAAATGACTATATGTTTGAAAAATTATTTATGAATTATTATTTATATTATAATGAGTCATTAAATGTAATAGACTTACAATGTTGTATGGTTTATTGGCAAGTGTAAGCATGAAAAACAATTTTCAAGTATTATAAAATTAATTGTTATTAAATTTATGTATAATGTACTTGTCGAAAAAACATTTGACGTGTATTACTTTTATTGACCATTACATTTGAAAGAGTGAAACAATTCCCAAAATTAGAGTGTGAAAATTTATGAGACTGTATTTTAAATACTGTTAAGTTTAGAGAAATTATTTAAACGTAAAAGTTGTATGTTTTTTATTTATTTACAAAATTAGTTTAAAAAATCTATTTGTTTAAATAACATTAAACATTACTATATTATAAAATGAATTTAATTTTTCAGGAAAAAGATACGTGAAACGAATAAAACTATATTTCTTTCTTAGCTTGAGATCTGTACATGTTTTTAATCATTTTTAATGCAATTACACACTGTTGATACAAATAACTTTACATGTATAAATAGAATTCTTATTTTTATTATAGTTAAAAATTCTAACTGTATGTTTCATGTACATATTTGTCACATACTGTCGCAGATATAAGCAACTATGTACACAAACTAAAACTATGAACATTTAATTTAAAGAGAATTAAAGAATGTAAAATATTCGAAGATTTAAAAGATATAAAAATTTTTATATTTTTGAATACATAATTAGCATTGCATTTACTAATTTTTGTAACAATAATACCATTGTATTTTTATAATGCTATTTGTAATGTTATTACAAAATCAATAGATTTTATTTTCTCATAATATAGAAAACATATGTAAATAATTTTTTAATATTTATGCTTATGCCTGTGTTTACGTGGTGATGGGGAAGGAGGACTATTAACTCTATGCTTTGAAGCACGTGGTGGAGGAGGTGGCGACAATGACGGTGATCTTGCTCTTCTCTTTCTATCATTTCTTTCATTATTCGGCGATCTGCGAGATACTCTAGATGAAAAGGAAGGCGAAGGTGTTCGTCGAATACGTGGTGGTGATGGTGTCACTGGTACACGCTTTTTATATGGTGACCGTGATCTGCGTTTACCACGCGGTGATCTACTACGTGATCTAAAATTTATTAAATAAATATACTTTGTATTATATTCTTTAAACTTAAAATTCATGACCCAACAGTTTATAGGTAAGACTTTATCTCTTTATCTATTTCTAATTTAAAAAAATGCTAATAATTAGAACATCCTAATATTTTTAAATTACATTTGATAAATTTGCTTATTTGATATTTTATCACTAATTTTAATAAATTGAAATAGTTTAAAAAGATTTATATTTTATACAGATAATAATCATCTTTTCCTTTTAACAGGAGTATGTGTAATCAATCTGTATTGTATTATCTATAGGTGTATTATTTCTTAATTTTTGTGATGATTTACCTATATTTATTACTTTTAGATGATGGACTTGTTGAATTTCGTCTTCGATCTCTATAGTGACATGGCGACTCTGGGGTCGTGCTTCGTTTCTTTTCTCTTCGTCGTTCGTCATCACGTTCCTCACTCTTTACATCTTTTATTTCCCTTTCGCTCTGTAATAAAAGTTTATTTTGTAATACAACTATATTAAAGGATATTATTATAAGTAAATTTTACCTTTCTTATGAGTTTTTTTCTATAATGTTCTACTTGTGCTTGAATCGTCATACCAGATTTTAACGTCCTTCTACCACTTTCTAATTCATCTTGATATTGCATTATTTTAACTTCAATTTCACGTAATCGACTTCGTCTTTCTTCGTTGTAATCCCTATCATTATTGAAGCAAATAATATTATCAATAATAACTAAATCTTTATTTTTATTAAAATCGAGAAATTATTTTCAATTTGATTAAAGTTAAAAAAATAAGCATGAAAACATTTATGTAGCACCTTGAATCCATACTGGTATCTTGGGAATTCGAATCATCATTTTGACCTAATTCTTCCCATTTACTAGTTGTCATAGCTTGCGCTTCAACCTAACATAATAAAATATTTTATTTTATAAAATGAGACAAAATATATATTTTATAAAAATAATTAATTAGAATTCAAAATTTAAATCTAGTATCACTCAAAACATAATTGCTTCAATTTCGACTTTGCCTCATAAGATAATTATTTTAACCTGATCAGGATCAACAGTTTCCCATCGAGATGGAACAAAGCCTGCAGGAATTGATGCTTTCTTTTCATCTTCTTTACTCAGTACATTTGAAGAATCATCTTCATCCATAGGTACACCATCTATATCCTCATCCACTGAAATATATGAAACATATAATGTATTATTAGAACATAATTTTAAATATATAATATATACATGTATAAATATTATTACTAGGTACACCATCAATGTCATCATAGTTAGATGTTGTCTGTGGGGTTAAACCATGTTTCATAGCACCCTTTAAAAGAGCAGCACCATCTAATGGTACCCCATCTAAGTCTTCTGCGCCATCTCCATCCACATCTGATAAAGGTGCTCCATCAATATCATCATCATTTTCCGGTTCTGGCTCATCAACCTATAAATATAAAATTATTTTTGTTCGTTTTTCTCATATTTTCTATAAAAGTTACATTAAAAATTTACCAAAACAAGACCAAGGAAAGTATTTTGTAATTTAACAAGAAAATCTCGTGGGTAAACCGCCCAATCTTCCCACGCTCTAAACATTCTCATTACGCGAACTTTAAATCCTTCTGCTTTTAATCTACTATCAAATTGTTTATAAGCTTGATGAACTTCATTAAATATATCTAAAAGTCGTGTTTCAAACCTAGAAATATATTTATCAGTATCATTTACATTAGCAAAAATTATATATTAATAGTGATTTACACAAATACATTTCATGGAATTTATCATTGATGTTTCTTGTAGTTTAATATAAAACAACTTACGCTTTTCGATAAATAGTAGCATTATTTACTTTCACGCCACAGTTATGTAATATATCAGATATAAGGTATAATCTCGCAATTTTCTTATTGACAGGAGTTTGTAATATTGATAGGGATTCCGAAATACAATCGCAAATTTCTTCTGCTGCCTCAGCATGTTCTATACAAAATACCATTGCTTCTGCAACTTTTATTCTTTCAGGCGATATATTTCGTAATAAATCTTCTAATCGGTCTCTTTGACTATAAATACCAAATATTTAAAAGATATATTAATAATAATGAACATAAGAAAAGATGCGATATTTATTATGATACCTGTTTGACAAACTGCCTCTTCTAGGTTCTTGTCTTTCTTCCATTTCAATTAATTCATCAGGCATTCCTTGTGTCCATGGATTAATAGGAGGTGGTCTCCAAACACTTCCTCCTTTAAACATCCTGAAGTCTTCAGTACGCCATTCTTTTTGTCCATCTCCTTGTAATATAGAATATAATTTCCATCGATAATAAATATGTGCTGGAGAATAATTTTCAAACAGAAATCTAAAATTTAAAAATTATTATTTATAAAGAAGCAATAAAGTAATAATACTTTAAAATAATTGTTTCAAATTATACAAACCTAAACATTGGATTATTTAATTCTCGATTCATAATCATTGCTTCAAACATCGGCCCTTCCCGAATTACAAATTCTACCATTCTATGTATTAACATAACTAAATTTCTGTAATACAAGATGTCACAAAGCTTTATTTTAAACTTTTATAAATATAATAATATAATAGATCATCTATTACAACTGTATTGTAATATTTAATTTTAATTAGTAAAACATAGTAAAATAAAATATACCTTTCTGTTGGAATAACCACTTTGACAACTGCATTTTGTAAAACCTATAACAATTTTCGTTATAATGTAACGGTTACAGTTAATCGAATATTTCAGTACAAATTAATTAATCCCCAAGTGTTATCATCAATTCAGTACAATTTAATTTGTAATAAATAAATTTCAGTAAATGTTAAATATATATGTTAAATTCATACAATTAGTAAAAGATATAAAGACACAGTTTTTAGTAAAAAATATAAAAGAGTTGTTATTTAAGATCAATAATAATTAAGAATCTAGTATAGAGGACCAAAAAATCGAATTTTTGTTTAGATTTTTTTTACCTGAATTTAAAAAAGAAAAAGCAAAATTTCATTTCAAATGATGAATAAATTGGATTGATTAAAACTAAAATAATTTATAAAATTATGATAAACATCTTGAACGTTAAAATTTCTTACTAGAAGAAAGTTACCTTCTCAAAATTTTCTTTTTCCTGAGGATCTGCAGTTTGAAGATTACGAATACGTGGTATCTAAAATTAAATTTATAAACTTATAAAAGTTTTTATCCATTTTGATAAAAATAGTCGTAACTTATTATTACATTATCAACCACTAATATATTTAACATTTAAGTTTATAGAATCAATTCGAATACATAGTAGAAACTATTCTGCATACATATGTAGATGGATTCCGCAATAGTTAAACTCATGTTCTATTATATATGTTTCACTACTCATTGTGATTTTTATTAGCTATGTCATATACATTATACTTATATTGCAGTGGTGAGTAATATTTTGATATATGCTAATTATATTTATTTAATATACCTTATGTCTATCACGCCGATGTGGTTGAGCATTAAACGGAAGACCAGACGGTGGTGGTGGTTGTGTAATTTCCATTAAAGCAGGTGGAATATAAATGGGGTAAGGTGGGATTGGTACACTTTTTCCCCAACCTAATTTCATCTCATACTGCATTATATCACGACCTAATTTACATAATCATTAGTGGTGAAATGTTCTTATTTTTTTTTTACATTTTGCTTACAAAATCCTTTTAAAAAAATTAAAAACAAAAATGTAAACACTCATAAACATTTATAAATATTAGGTGCAGTTGTTTTACAAATTCTAAAATAATAGGATTATTTTGTCACCATTAAGATTTTTTAATGCCCGTTCTCCATCTTTGCGACTCATAAATGCAACAAAACCACAATTTCTTTGTCTGGCTTTTTCTTCATCACTACGTGGCCACATTATTTTTATACTAGCCAAAGGACCATATTTGCCAAATATTTCCATCAACTGTTGTTCTGTAATCTACCATTATACATGAGAATAAAAAAAAAAGTTTATTTCTATTAATTCTTAATTTAATTCCTGAAGTATTCATCTTTTTTTAAAAATTTACATAATAATGTAAAATATAAAATAAATAAATTTATATAAAACATATAAATTCTTTTATATAAGAATTACAGTTTATTAAATACTGTTATACTAAAGTAAATATAACTCTCTATGTGTATAAAGAATAATTCATGTAACTTGACAATTTTTTATCATCTGTAAACTATTTGGTACAATAAAAAATATGCGAAACAAATTTTTTGCAACAATTACTTTTTATTCTTGAGAGAAATGACATTAATAAATGACTTTACATACCAGAGATCATTTTTAACTTTTTTAAGCAGTATTTTAAGCAGTTTTAAGCAATATTCTATAACTTTTTATAGAATTCAAGATACCATAAAAAATTGATTAACAAAATGTTACTGTTGAACATTTATATATTATAAACTGTTAATCTTTGATGATTGAATTGTATCTGTCAAGTTATATAAATTACCCTGTACTGCAATTGTAAAAGCAATATTTAAACTTGGTTTATACCTTTGGATTTAAATTTCCCAAATACAAGTTTGTTGTATTAGGATCACCATTGTCAAATGACCCATCTACAAGAAAACAAGGATTCTATAGTTTTAATATATTTTCAATATTGAAAAAGGACATAAAGGAAATTTTAGAAAAGGGTACTCTTTACCCTCATAAATCAGGGCTAGGAGACGTGGATCATCAATAAGGTTATGTAGGTTATTTTTGCGTGAATCAGGATGTAAGGATGTACCACCTAATATATTTTAATAAATTTAAATTGTTAATATAAATATAAGAAATAATATTTATACTATAATAATTTACCTAACACACTGAAAATTTTTAATTATCATATTTTTATCCATTACAGTATTTATGAATTACTATAATTGCATAAGTTGAATATGTTTGTATTGTATTACCTTCAACACATTTTAAAGCTGCTAACATTGGATCCTCTGATTGGGTAGAAATAACATTTTTCACCACACCTTTATATTTATGTCTCTCTTCTCGTTCCTCTTGTATCATTTTTAATTCTTCCTTAAACAGTTCAAGGTTGCTCTTTTTCTTTTCACCTTCTTTCTTCTTCTTTCCTAATCTATCTAATTTTCTTTCATTTGATCCTAATAGTCGTGCATATTCTTGTGCTTGTTCAGCTGATGATCTGCTATCAACAAGCTCTGATATCTTTGATTGAGGCTTATAAAGTTTTCCTTTTTCTCTTGTATCTTCTTCTGTTAAATAAATACTTGTACTTTTATGTAAAGATAGATAACAATTTATGTAATTTAAAATAAGAATAATTTATATATTTTTCTTTAACAAAAAGACATTTGTTACAGAACTAATGATATGCTAATATTACTACTAATAATATACTAAGGTTAATTTTATAACTTTTAATTATGAAATCATTTTGTAAATACAGTTATAAAACAAAAACAATACAACTTACGTCGTTTCCCTGCATCATAAGTTCCTGCTTTTACCCAAACTTTGCTTGTTGTTTTATTAGGTGTTTCTTGAAAGGTTGCTACAAATTCTTCGAAGGCCTATGCGAATAGATCATAAACAAATGAATAAGTATTTAAATATTATTATATTATTAAAAACTATAATTACCAGTGATTATAATAAATTAAATATTACTTACTTGAGCCGCAGCTTGTTCTTGCTCTTTTTTACGTTGTTCTTCTAATTCTTTTTTACTTAATGGTCTTTTACCCATTGTACCAATAGAAAATGCTTTCAATTTTTGTTCAGCTATTTGCTACGTATTTAAAGTAATTATGAATTCTAGAAATGAAATTAAGTTTAAATATAAAATAGATTCACGTTTTTTACCTTCATAATTGCTTTATCTGCCATTTGTAAATAATTTAACCTAAAACATTAACGACTTTTAATTTTATCAAATAATTATAATTTGAGAAACAGTTATCAAACATTATGTAATTTATCTTAAAAAAAAGGATTTTTGCAATTCTAGAAATAGTACATAATTAAATACACATTTTACACTATTTGAATATAAGTACTGTAAACCGTCATAAACATAAGAAGTATTCATACCTAATAACAGTTGTTGAAGACGTCTTTAAAAATATTTAGAATTAGGCATTATAATAGAAAAGATTTATTTTAATGAAATTTAAAGAAACTTGTGTTTAATACATTTTGTGATTGCGAATTATTCACATATGTACTTCACCTCAGACTTTGATGTTACCAGATGATACTTAATAGTCATATACAATGTAAAAACAGATATGCGTCAAGTACACATTTTGCTTCAAATATGACATGCTAGTGAGTTGCATTGGTTTGATATCAATCCAAACACATCAGAAGGTATTATATCTTACATATGTGAAATGATTAGGGTAGATTCACTATTTTGTTAATGTAATAAAAGCACCCTCTGATGAGATGTGGAGTATTATTACATGACTAATGGCGGGAATTTAAAAAAGACGCGATCGAATATGAAGGTCAAAAGTGTCCCTAAGCCAAATTAGATGCTGTGACATAGTAATCGATAGATTCCTCAGAGAAATTCATTTCTATCAAATTTTAACTCGGTAACTTCTGCAGAAAAGTAGTTAGAGAGTGAAACGTAATTTAGAATTTTTGCTTTATATCTTTCATTGCGCGTGACAGAAAATTATGAAAAGATCAGAAATATTTTATCTGATGAGTTGCGCACCTATGAATCTGTTTCTGAATTTTTAGCTACAAAATGGATTTTCATAAAGTTAAAAAGTTTAAAAATACTGATTTTTCATTGAAATTATTAAGATACTACTTTTAGATATAATTCTAGATATAATTCTTTCAGATTTTTCGAAAAAGGAGAAGGTATTCAAAAAATTAAGAAACCACTATTTTGTATGGTTCTGTAGGAATTAAATATCTGTATGGTCGTTGTATGATTGTCTGCGATTAATGGATATTATCTGCAGTTATATATATTAAATGTAATAAATAACTTAATGCAATTATCGAAAGTGCATTTTCAGTTCATGCTGCAGAGAAGATGTTGGAAATGAATTTACCATATCTTGTATGTTTTGAAGTAGTGTAGAGGATTTATCAAGTTGACATACTTATTTAATCTCCTTAATCGTCTTTCCCTTCCTGATATCTCTAGAAGATGGACTATAAGGAAAAAAGCGGAAATATGGATTTTAATAGATCAGTTTTCCCCTGTGATAATTACTGTGATCTGTCAGGAATTAATAATACATCAACTAATATCCCTTTACGTCACCAGACAATAGTGGTACAATTAACATGTTTAGTGTAGCTATTAAATAGAAGTACAGTTTTTCGTCTGTTGAAAAAGTTTTTAAGGAAAGTTTTATTTGCTTTTTTCTTAAACTATTTGAAAAAGTGACTAAAATGTTTGTTTTAAAGTTACAATTGGTCATAAGATTAAGCTTCAAAATGATCTACTTAATTGTACGGAAATATCTCTTTTATGGTAAAATATTGTAGGATTTTTCCACGGAATGACCGTTAGAAAGACGTAATTTTTTCCCGTAAAATAGCTCGCCGCCGTGTCGACAGTCGATTGTTTTGCGTAAACGCGGTGCGACCTGCAAATTTGGCGACGGTCGTCAAATTTGCGCACCTCAGAAGAACAGTCGCGGAAAACAGAGCCGCTCGGATTCTTGTTCTTTTTCTTGTGTGTGTTTTTGAATAAACTGTTAACTTCCTCGTTTATAAGATTCGTGTTTTTTCCCTTCACCCTCGAATCCTACAATATTTATGTTAATTATATAAAATGCTGGAGGTGATAATATGGACCATGGCAGTTCATATTACAATCTCTCTTATTCCATGAAGATTTATATTATTTTCTTTTTGTTTTAAGATGTCCTCGTGTGTCACGAAAACAATTACGCAAAAAGAAATAGGGACCTAAAACAAAAATGGTTCCCAGAAGATATGACTAATGTTATAAACGCAGTTCATTTAAAAAAGAAGACTGTTAATGACTTTCATTAGATTTTACATTAGCATTCCTTATTATCTCCTATCTTTCTAACATTATCATTAAAATCAAAAATCTGTGAGAAAATCTGGTCCATATTACCACCCCATTTTCTAAGACCGAATTTTTGGCAAACTTTTGTAAAAATGCCATGCTTTCAAAATAGTTGAATTTTTAGATAAAAGAATTATTAATACATTATCTTAGCTCTATAAACTACTACCTCCATCTCTAACTCGTACCTTTTGGATTTTCAATTCACCTTTTTTTCTATTAAATGTGGATTTCTTACCTAAAAGCAGTATCAGATCACAATGCATCCTTATTATTACGTAATTTTACATTCATTAAATGAAAGTGTTACGATAAATAATTTTTATCTTTGATATTGAGTATTTTTTCTCTGATCATCATTGCTATCCTCATTTATGACAATATGTGCTTGCTATGTAGTAAAGATTTTCATAAGTATTTCGGCCGGTCTTGTGATTTGTTTAAGGTATTTGGCGTGCGATAAGAAATAAATTATACTGCCAACTCGAAATTTGTTCCGTAATATCCACTAGGTGTTTCTAGTAGAGTTCCTTGTTCTAAAAATGAATCGGAAAGCAGAATTGCTCCACCGCCCTCAGTTTTTGAGAAACACGTGATTTTGTAAAAACGGTCGATTTTTGCAAAGAATAGAATATTATGTAAAAAGTATAACTGCCAGGAAGTTCTAATTAACCTTCAAAGATAGATGAGACTTTTCCGAATAAATCAAAGTAGACAGTTTAAATTTTGGGTAGTTTGGAATATTTGTAAATTACACGCTATTTTTATATTTTTAGAAAAAGTTCTTTGTCCAGCATGGTATTACTATACAGGATCGAATTCTATAGACATTTCTGAATAATGAACCGCTTATAAGTGTCGAAACGGCTTTTGACTCGAATAAGTTGAGAAAATATGAATTGATGATGCTGGTACAACATTTTGCGGCCAAGCGGACATTGCTCGCCTGGCTCGGCACAGCAGTACCATACACTGAGGAGCATAACTATGGCACCACCCCCCTTTTTGAGTATTTCGGACTTTTGGATAGAAATGCAAAAAAATCGATTATATGAGGTGAAAAGGTATGATAAACAGTAAACATCAGAAAAGCTTTATTGTAATTTTCTGTCGATACAAACGATATATTCATATAAACTGATTTTTGTATCGTTGCACAACTTTAGCACCGTATCATTAAAGATACAATTATAAATTACAAACAGAAAAGAACAAATGATAAGAGATACAATTAATAATTTGTAGGTCCACCTCTTTTTGTTATAACCTGAAAAATGCGATTTGACATAATCTCAGTCAGCTTTTGAAAAGTTTCCTCGCGGATTTCATTGCTGACCGCAATTATCGCATTTTTTAGTTCTACGACGTTTTAAAACTGTCGATTTTCTGTATAAGCCTTCCTTACAATTATACTCCAGACGTTTTCCATTGGATTTTGGTCAGGAGAACACGCTAGCCATTTGAGAACATTAATCCCGTTTGTCTAAAGCCATGCCATCGTTCTGCGACTGGTGTGTATGGCCGCGTCATCTTGTTGGAACGTCCATTTCACAGTATTATTTTCATTAATAAACGACAATAAATTATTTTGCAGTATGCTGATGTATTCTGTACTGTCCATCCGTTTTGATGGAAAACTCAGTTTCAACATGCCATTTATGCAAAATGTCCCCCAAACCATCACACTACCATCACCGAAATTCCTTTTTGAAAAGAACCGCGATTCTTTTCGCAAATCTCGCCAATATGAATTGTAACAGATATTTACACTAAACTTATTATTTACCATACCCTTTCACCTCATATGTTTGATATTTTTGCATTCCCACTCATAAGACCGAAACACTCAAAATAGGGGTGGTGCTGTAGTTATGCTCCTCGGTGTAGCTACGCGTAACCGACAACGATAAAATCGTCCAATAGGGACATCCACTTTCTAGATATATATCACGTGCAATTTTTGTATAACTTCTTAATATTTAATTTTTTTATTTGCTCTTAGGTACTGATTACCAAATTAATAAAGAACGTATTGATCCTGACTACCAAAACCTCTAACGAAAATCGTTGGTCAGTTGAAAACATTTTTCATAGTTATTAAACAGCAAAAACGATGACATACAAATTTACAACGAAATTATAACATACATTTTAAAATATATTTCATTTTTTTCTGCAGTTTTGTGCACTAAAGATTATAGGATAGATACAACCGAAACGTTACTAAAAAATGTAAAGTTACCAGATTATAAATGATGTACTGAATAGAAATATACTATAGAAACTTCAAGCGTGGCATTGGGCTCATTTTCCAAACACATAAATTCAATACCATCAAACCAAAAGCCAACAAGGGCTTGTAAAATTTGCACAAAACATAATAAAAGTAGCGAAACAATGTGGAAATGCAAAAAATGCCAAATTGCGTTACATGTACCACTTCATTTCTGATTGTATAACTTGTTCTTCTATAAATTTGTTCCGAATTTCTTGTTTTTTGACAGTTTTTAAGACACCAGGGATCTTTTCCCTTTTGTTTGGATAAGACATTGTGACTGTTTTTGCCATTTCATCTGCTTTTTCGTTTCCTTTTATGCCAACATGAGCTGAATTCCAGTAGAAAATAACTTTTCTTTTCCTCCTTCTCGTCTTTTGATTCATATAGGGGTTACATTCTTCTTCTTTCATTTGGGCTTCGTTTTTAATCGATTCCAAAGCTTTTAATGTTGATTCCAATTCCAATTCCGATTTTTCGAAAAACGTCTTTTCCTAAAATTCCTTTATATTTAGCTGTCATCGTATAAATTGCGAATGTCTTCGTCGTGAAAATCGATACATATTAACACTCGAAATTTTTTGCTAAAAGGTACCTCTTTTTTCTACCGATCCGCACCCATTTACCACCAATTCATTTCTTTTCTAGCAGTTTGTATAGAGGGTGTTTGGACGAAGCTGGGAGAAAATTGAAAGGGTAACACTATGCAACATTCTAAGATGAAAATCAATAGTAACAGTATTGCGTTTGAGGCTTTGCTTATGAGTTATAAGTAGTTTAACCCTTTGTGGTCGAAAGGCGACTCTCTTTTACGCCTGAGAGCAGGCAAGTGGGGCAAAATGGTAGGTAACGTTAATGACTGCACAATATGGCTTCTTTCTGAACAGCTACAGAAATGCACGTTCATGAATCAAAAACTTACATTTTAAAGCGAAATCGTAGAATCATCATTAAACCTAGCTACTCGACAAGAATCCACAAGGACATATCCAAGCAATCCCTGTGAGATTTTCGAGCAGAGAGGATTAATGTTTCCTCCAGTGTACAGCTGGAACTTACAAATAATCCATTCATGCACATGCTGTGAATATCCCTTAAAAACTTTCACAGGTAAATAACTACGGAAAAGTTTGTGCACTGGAAGAAACATTAATCCTCTCTGCTCGAAAATCTCACAGGGATTGTTTTGATATGTCCTTGTGGATTGTTGTCGAGTAGCTAGGTTTAACGATACGATACTACGATTGTGCTTTAAAATGTGTCACAGGATCGTGTGTGAGTTTTGAGTGTGAACGTGCATTTCTGTAACTGTTCAGACGTAAGCTGTATTCCGTACGTAGTTGCGACTGAGCATCACTATGCAGCCAGCGACGTTACCTACCGAGTTGCCTCGGTTGCCTTCTCTCAGGCGTAAAATGCACCGTTCTGAGTAATTTTTTTAAGTACTTACTAATATCGACAACAAATTCACCCACGTCACAATTCTCTACAAAAAAATCTACACAAATCATGATTCTCTATGGAAAAATTCACCCGTGTCACAAGTTTCTACGAAAGATTTCACATGCTTCTGATACATTATTACCGAGTTCTGCAGACAAAAGCACGAATATGTTGTGTTTTGAGATAGATAGGTATCTAGTTGCAGTAATTTATTTTCAGTTTTAAGAAAATTGAAGTTTCATCATGTGAGATCGACGTGTTAGACCATGGTATGCCACATTTAAAGCACCGACATGAATTCATCAGTGAAATCAAAAATTGTGGGCATTGCAATATAAATCTTCTTACTTTTATGAAAATAGTATTGATGAATTAATGAAGATTTTCTGATAAAAATATATCTAAGTGCAATATAAATTGAACTAGTTTTACTAATAAAATGGTACGTATAAAGATAAATAAAATTTTATGACTCATAAAAAAAACATTGTTCAGGTTGCGATACCTATGTAATATGCTATAAAAAATATTTTAGTTACAATTCCATTTTTTATTTCATTTATACACTAACATTTTTTGAGCTTTAGTTGGAACTTCATTCACTTTTAATTTATAAATTTGTCACACATTTAGACGGTTAATATTGAATAAGAGAATAAAAGAAAAATCAAAAATGGTTTTTAAATAATAATAAAAGAATTCTTAAATAAAAAAGGTACAGTTGGACCTCCGTATCTGCGTTTCTGGTATTCGTGGTTGGCCGTAGTTTGAAGAGTAGAAGAATTAGAATTTTGGTACACTGGCATTAGATTAGTTCTGTATATACAGTGGCTCCAAAAAGTATTCGTACACTACGTTACAAATAAATTCGTTTAACCCTGGAATTCTGAGTCTGACAGAAGTATTTGATAAAACTTTGTGGGTATGTAGATCAGAATAGTATGCGTATGAATTAATCTCTTCTTTTCATCTAAATGCCATTTTAAAGAGGTGAAACCAGCGTTGAAGTTTCTGAGTTTTTTCTCATTTTTTAAAAATAGCTTTGTAATGGTACTTGATGAAGTAAAACCTTTCGAATAGAAAATACTTAGTTTTGAATACTCTATCGCCCTGTCATAATAAAAAGAACCTAGAAAAGCTTGTATTCAAAGTGTGAACAATCATTGTAACTTTGATGTTCGTTATCAGACCCCTTAAAAAATATTTTGCCGCCAAAAAAATTGCTCCATGCAGGACACACTATGACCTGTACGCACATAAAGTTTCATTAAAGTCAGAATTTCAGAAGTAGATGAATTTCCTTAAAATACAGTGTACGAATACTTTTTGGAGCCACTGTACATATATGAATATTCATGTATGTATGTAGATATATATGTACATAGTATGTATAAATTGCATCTTATTAGATGAACTTTACATTATTATGATATTATTTTTATTATACACATTATTTTTATTGATTTATTATTTTATAAATTGTGTTCTAATTTATTATTGATTAGTACCAATGATAGATATACGCAATATAATGTTATATATACATACATTGTGCATACATAAATATCTATATACAGTATATGTTGCGTTTGCTATTATCCGTGGTTTCAACAATCCACGGGGGACTTTGGAATCGGTTCCCCGCGGATACGGAAGTCCAACTGTATGTATATGAAACAAATAGACAAAAAGTGACAAAAATTAGAAACATTGAATTTTTTCATGTTATTTAAACAAATCGAAAATTGTTAACGTAATAAAAAAAATTTTCGGAAGAAATCAAAGAAACATTAACAATTCACATGTATCGAAAAAGTCAGGGTCTTGGAAGCAATGTAATTAATTAGTCAGGATACAACAACAACAAAAACTGACAACCGCGCAATGATGCGAGAATTCATGCGATATGCACTCGTTTTTCAGATTATATTATTTAAGCAATAAATTTGCAGTAGTGTTAACATTCAATATACCGATATACATTCATAATTATAAGTAATTTTAGAAGCAATTAGATTCATAAACAAAAACTTTTGAATGAATAATATTATCTTCATTATGTATTGTACGTTATAATAGAAAGCATGAGAATATAATTTTTGATTGATATATGATTTATAATACTACCAGTAGCTGTCAATAATTATATCATGTAAACATAGATATATGTACAAAATTTAGCTTCGTATACATTGGGACTTAATCGATTTTCTTTATCAGCATTAATGGATAAATTGAATATAATTAGTAAAATCATTACGCCAAGTAGTAGAGAGTGCAAGAAGATCTTTATTTTTTTACACGAACGGTATTTCAGTTTGAAATTTATTTCTTCTCCTATAAATGAGTGATCTATTTGTACGACTATCTACTTATTTAGCCCCTTCCCGTACTTTAATGAGTCTGACTCCGACTCGTGATGAAGACTTTGGCCCAAACATGAATATCACGAGCCAGACTCGTGAACAAAAAGTCGGCTTAAACGTAAACATCACGAGCTAGGCACGCGGACAGTAAATCAGACCAAATGATGTTTTGCCAGTTACGATCGTTCGTAATCGTTCTTTTCAGCTCGTATTGCGATTGTTTTCGAATAGATAGTTTACCGCGCGTTTATGCCTACCGTTTGGGCCCGGATTTCATCTAGTTAAATGGCACGGGAAGGGGTTAGTCAATGATATGTATCATATAAAAGTAGAGAATTCAATAATATAAATTTAAAAATTCCCGCCATTAATAAGTTAGTACCTTTATTTCAGCAGAGGGTGTTCATATCATGCTAACAGAATGAATAAATTGAGTTAGTCTGTACTAATTCTTTCTTTGCAATTTTTTAGAAATGGTTATTTTTTGCGGATATCAATATCATTTCGCATTGATTCTGACATAAGATCTGGTGCCAAACTTTGTCACAACTTTTTGTACCAACAACAGACCAAATCTTGCTATTATTATCAAATGTTGCAAATGATGTTATAAATATATAATTTGTTGACATATGGTGCTAAAGCTTGTAGCATGCATTTTCGAAAATCTGGCATTGACAAATATTATTGCATTAATTGATTACAAGCTTAATATATAAAACATAATTCATAATTTAGCTGGTGTTGTTAATTGTTGGTATTACTTTAGAAATCTTTTCACTAAAAGACTATCTAGTAAAATTTACTATTTTAGAAATCTTTTCATTAAAAGACTTTCTTATCTAGCAATATTTTTTAATCGAAGAAGTTCAGAGCCCTCTATAAATACAAATGAAAGAAAACTAAATAAATATGGCTTATGTTTTGTTTGTGTGATTATGTGGTGTAAGTTTAGTTAGGTAATTTTGTGATATAATTTATGCGTATTGCTTGTGGAAAATTCTAACCAAATAATGAATGCCACAAGTCTTTACGTTTCAACGTGTCGGTTAATTTTACAAGCGGATACTGATGATCCAAATTCATGGACAGATTTATATAGGCTAGTTCCATATTTGCGACAAAGTTTAAGTTGTACTGTGTGTTCAAATTTATTAATTGAACCTCATACACCGACTGAAACTAATTGTCAACATCATGTGTGTCGTAGTTGTAGAGGTGGACGTAAAAAATTAAAACCTTCGTGTGGTTGGTGCAAGGATTATGATAAATACATTGAAAATGTCCAGTTACGAATATTGTTGCAGTGTTATAAAAAGTTGTGTGAATATTTGACAAATACGAACATTTATCGAAGTTTAATACTTTCAGTGTCCTCCAATAAGACAGGTAACAGTGCATCAGCTATTGGTGCTAGTAGTCTCATGGAACTTATACAAGAAGGTTCAGGTTTCAAAGATGAATTTAAAAGTACTGCTGGTTTGTCAAAATCTGCATATAGTATTTTACCATGTGTTTATACAAGTACTACCTCTACTCAGACTCAAGGAAACACTATACAAAATTCTGAAGCACTGTCACAAAGTATATCTGGTATAGTACATTATTTTTTTTAATATACATATAAAATTATTATTTATGTCATAATTCATTATTATACCTTTTAGAATGTTCAACTAATGGACATCAAATTTTTGAAAAAGAAATTTGTTTGCCTTTTAAATATCATGGATCTTTTAATATTTTCAAAAGAGTAAGATATAAAATGAGTAGGTTAACCTTACAGGGGTTGTCTCATGTAGGTGATACATTAATGTAACTGTGATATCTAAGAAAAAGTATCTTGCTTGTCATTTAAACTTTTCTCATAGTTTAATTTAATAGTTTTCAATAATTTAATCCACTAAAAAGTGTCTAAAAATAAAGATTGTATTATAAAGATATCTTATTACTAAAATATTTTATATATTTTAGTTTATATCGAATGCTTAATTTTAAGCTGATTTTATTGCATCGACTTAAAAAAAATTTTAAGAAGCAGTTGGAAAGATGTTATTTTAAGATTTTATTTATTTATGATTAATGAAATTACTGTTTAAACTTTTTAATTAATGGTAATATTGTTCAATACAATTTCTTTTTTCCTTCAGTGTTTATATCTTTGTAAAGTGTATGGAGTGATTCAGTTTGGTCAGTTTGGTTTAATCTATTCGTTAGACATATTATTTCTATTATGGTTGATACAAGTTTTTATTTAAGGTATAACATTTGTTCTCATTATTCTTAAACTTCGCTGAATTGTATTAAACTTTTTATTGAATATAGAAATCGCATATTTATGCTATATTTTGAATATTTAAAATAAGGATGTTCTATGATATTTTAAATGGAATACTTCCACATAATCTGTTAAAACAGTATATTTGTATTGGTTATTTTAAAAAAATAAGATGGTAATTATTATTATGAGAAACAAAATACATAATTTGGTTATATAAAACTTATTTATGTATTGTATAGAATCACCTGCTATACGTACCGTTTCAAATGGATCTTCAATATATTCTGTGATGTATGCTGGGTCTGGTAACAAGATAACAATTAAACGGAAAGCAGCAGCTGCAGATGATATGGAAGTTGGACAACAGGATATGGATGGAAATTCACACAGCTCTGTAGGAGGGGTAAAATGTATTCCATCTTCCCACCTTAAATATGGGACCCCTTCTCAGAAAAAATCTTCAAAGAGCAGCAAAGTAATTTCAATAGATATTCAGTTTATCTTATGTTTTACAGGAAGTTTACATTGCACTATAACTTTTATTTAAATGCTATTGGATGTGTGTCCTCATTAGTATCATTTGTAAGGTACAATCATATTTCTAGATTTGTATAACATTTAACAGTATAACTTATATTTGATTAAAATGTCTTAATACTGTTTAATACTAACACTAAGGCTAAATAAATTTCAATACCTATTTTCTTAGGTCCCATACAAAGGTTAATGCAGATATCACAACTTTAAATTGCATTATATAATATTATTGCCTATTTATGAAATGTTTTATTTATGTCTGCATTAACCTATAATTCTTATTTTACTTTAGTTTTGCATAATAGTTAAAAGTAAAGAAATGAATTTCATTTCAAACAGTCATCGGCTTTTAAAAAGCCAAGGTCAAGTTCTGCTCGAAGTAAAAGAAAAGGATGCAGATGTGGTAATGCTACAGCAATACCTGGAAAATTAACATGTTGTGGTCAACGCTGTCCTTGTTATGTTGAAAGTAAACCTTGTATTGAGTGTAGATGCAGAGGTTGTAGAAATCCTCATACTGCAGATGGATTAAAGGTAAAGTTTATTGGATTTATCGTGTTAATTAAATTTACTAAACTGAATTTTCTAATTTTTTTATGCAATACAGTGGTTTTGTTACATATTGCTTTATGTTTTAGATTTGTCCACATATACCTGAATTACATAATTTACAGTTACAATTATCAACTTCTTTAGATTGTGATACACTAAATACTGATCCTCTAGGATCAGTACCTCAATGTCTCTCAACCTCCCCAACAACAATTCAAGTATTAAATGTTTATTCAACTCCAAGATTAGACATCGATAATGTACCACAAAATCTACCTGCAGCCTTGTTAGTAGGAGAAGATGCTATAATTAGTACTGAAAGCGAAGCTGAAGATAGTGATATACAAATTGATGTGTGACATTATCAGTTGTCATATACAATATAATAAGGTATGTAATATTTATTTTTTTTTTTTTTTTCACTATCCCTACAAATAGTATTATACTTTTGGAAACAGTTTATCTATTACAATTCCGGTTTATATACTATATCTTAGTTATCTGGTATGTTGGGTTAGCTTAATTATAGTATAATAAATCATCGGTTCAGTAAGCTACAAAAATATACACTACAGTTGGACCTCCGTATCACGTTCCCAATATCCGCGAGTGAATGTATTTCGAAGAACTAACCAAAATCCAGCCCTAACAGTTCGAATTTATGTTGACATTATGTTACCGCTGTATATGTATAAAATATCCATGTGTGTATATGTATGTATATAAAATATGTAAATTTCATCTTATCACATAAGCTTTACATTATTATGACAATTGCTTTAATTGATTTATTACATTACAAATTATGATTTAATTTATTATTATTTAGTACTAATATTAGATATTATTCATAATATTACACATACACACGCACGCGCGCCCATACATACATAAATTGTACACACATAAATATCTACAGTAAATCCGCGATTTCAACTATTCAATGCCCTACGGAAACGAGGGTCCAATTGTATATATGGGAACAACTATTTTATATATTTAACAAATAATATTTTATAAAATTATAAATGCTTATTTTATGTAAAAATGAGGGGAGGGATAAGTTAAATGGCCTCTTCTATGTTTTTGATGCTCTATTTTTCATTTGACTCTCGAGCTATTGCATTCTTGCTGTCTGCTCTCGCATTTGTTCGATTTCCTCGTATTTTTTCGCGAACTCTCATCATTGTCTAAATTCTTCCTTTCATGGCCCTCTCTATTTCACTTTCCAGGTCCTCATCTACTTCCAACCTTTTTGCCCATTCCTTGAGGTCATTTAATATTTTAATAAGGTATATGATATAAAGAATGTAATAATGTTGAGATTAAGTTAAGAATTTTTGAAATAGGAAAAAATTCAAATTATATGTCTGTAAGAAAAAAATAATATATTATTTTTAACATAATATTTGTGCAACAACAACCTCATAAAATAATTTTGTTTATTTTGCATTGTATAATTGATAAAATAAATTTTTGTAATTTCAGAATAATCTATCCATTATTGAAATAAAAAAATATGGTTTTTTAATCTGCAGTTACACTGATGAATAGCAAATATATTTTTATCGCTCATAAATGACCTGTAACATGAAATTTTAGAAAATTTAGAATATTAAGTCTCTTGTAAGTATAAATAAATTTATTTCGAACTTAAAACATAAACATTTATTTTTTAATATTGACATAAGTTGTGATACTTTATGTAATTTATTATTCTGTTACCTTTTTTTTTTACGTTATACAGTAATGCCCCATTAATATCGATTGAGAAGGACTTGTCAATATTGTCTGAACTATTTTCTCTAATTTTGCAAGAGTAAAAAATTAAACTACATGCTCAGGCTGTTGCGATAAAATAATCAGCGAATAAACGTTTTGCTTGTTCCTTTGAACAAAGTTCTTTTTATCTTTTTTAATTTCCAAATATTTAGATTTTTTAAATTTTTATTTTTTCTTTATAAAAAGCATAGCAATGAGTTGAGATCTCCCTAAGGACATATTTGAAGTTTATATTCATTTTAACTAACAAGGAACATTAAGCAATTCAAAGATGTCAAAAACTGAAAGTTTGTGTATATGTAATGTGAGTCCCCAATAACAGAACTAGTTTTCCTTCGTGCTAAATTTCATTTTAAAGGAAATCAACTTTCAAAAATTCTGCATTTTTTAGTTTTATGGATTTAACTTTATAATGGTACGAGTTAGAGAAAAACTTTCAATGAACAGATTGTTGAGATTTTTATATTGTATCAACCTATTGCGAAAAAGTTTCGTCATGTAATCTTTTTAAATAAATATCTTGTTTCATTTCTTGCACATAAGTAATTAACGACAAATGATAGAAACGATTATTATATATAAAAAAGCTTACATTTTGAACGATTTAACGAAATATAAATGAAAAGAATTTTTTTGTTATCGTTTTTGTTATAAACAATTCATTACCGTTATATTCATAAAGCTACGGTTATTCAATTTTTCATTTTATAATTGTTTCTCAATATAAAATACGTGTCTTTTTATCGTATTTCAACGTTAGATATTTTATACAAAGAGAGGCGTTTTTCGATATAAAAATTTACTTCATATGCCTACGAAACATTGCAACAATGCCTGGTCACAATCATCAGAAAGGAAAATCATATATAATATTATATATGATATATATGTATAATATATTCTATAGTGTAGTACGTGGTGTGGCCAATGTTTATGTTTTAAACATTTTTATTTAGAGTATTATTATTGAATCGATCATAAACCGTAATCTTATATTACGGTTAATAAAGTAAATTTTCAACAACGGTCCCCTATAAATGCTTAAATATTGTAAGCTATAGCTTATAACTAACAAAACTATAAATGGATAAAATTCTCTATATGCGAATATGAAATGTGTAAACTACGAAGTAGTAAAATATTGGTAATTCATGTAAATGTATGATTAATGCAAAAGAGTCTATTAAAATAAAATGTTAAGAAATTGATGTTTATATGTAAACGTAGGTATAGAATGTAATGTCATGAAGTTTGTAACAAATAAACCAATATCCGACACTTAACACGCTCTGTGTCACGTGGGGCGTATACGCCCCACGCTGAATTTTCCGTTCAAGCCATTTGGTGGGAATTCTCATTGTAAAATGAAGAATCTTTTAAAAATTTTAATCTTGGTTTTGTACTATTGAAAAATTCTAAGGCATATGTAGGTCAAAAACATTGTTTATACGCCCTGCAGGACCTGAACGGAAAATCTTCGAAAAACAGTCTGGCACAGAACGTGTTAAGAAAGTGTGATTGTAGTAATTTGGAATAATTAATTATGACGAGACACTGTTACAAAGTGCATCGTAAGTATATGTAATAAATTTTGGTCCCGTAAAATACTTCTCTTTGTATAAAATAAATATTTAACGTTGAAATACGATAGAAAACATCTACTTTATGTTGAGAAACAAAAATAGAATGAAAAATTGAACAATTTAACGTATGAATATAACGGTAATGAATTGTTTATGACAAAAACGATAACAAAAAAATCTTCTAGTTTGTATTTCATTAAATCATTCAAAACGTAAGATCTTTTTGTATAAATGTAATCATTTTATTTCAGCCTTTCGGTCTTGAAATAGACTTTGGTTTACATCTTTAGTTACATTGTTTTCAATCATTGCACTTACTTCTAATAAACTTTACAACTATCCTACCCTACTTTGTACTGTCTGCTAGTTACAACTAACATTTGCACTGTATACCACCAATCATACCCCTCTACACTTCGCAATAGGCTTGCTTGTGACTCTTCTCTTAACCCCTTAACCTACGATTTAGATTCGAAGATGTTGGACCGAAATCGTATGCAAGCTCCCGCAGCGTTCGGGACATTGCTGTAATTGCGTATCAAATATTGTACGTAATATTCATTTCTGGCCCGATCACCGTACGCGGACTGTTGGCGCGAATTGTAAGCTCGATTGCGCCTTGTCGCCGGCCAAATTAATTTTAGGCGACTGGTTGAATTTGATGGTGTTACGTGTGTCGCGGCTGTTAATTGTACCGAAAGTGTCCGTTGCAATTGTTTTGATGCACCGAATGTTGTGCTACAAAGCGTCCGAATGTTGACGCGTAGATCTATACGAACGAGATCTATTTCGTAGATATGGATTGCGATTTCGATGGTTTGTACTTTTGTAAGACGACGTAGACTGTATTTTTTACTATACGCGACGCCGAAGTGACTCGGTTTTATATGGAGGAGTTCGACTGGTCACTCCTCCATACCTCAAGACGATACGCTAATTGGTTAAAGTCAAAAAGTCAAGACTCCAATCAGCGTATGCCCTGAGTGCCACCAACCCCCGTTCTTGTGCCCTTAGCACGCGTTTCGAGAACGAGGGTGGGGTGAGCCACTCGGAGCGGGAAGGTTTCCCGAATTTTGGCGACGAAGGGGAAATTTCCTCCGGGCCCATGTACCTCTCGCATGTGGGTACCGGCTGAGCGCCAGGTCTATTGAAAGTTCCTTATTTACGACACGGGCTTGGCTATTGAGGAGACACGGTTGACTCGAAATTAAGACTGTTGTCCCTCTGTGGACGTTAAGAGGGTTTGAAATTAAGCAGAAATACGCGACGGTTTCTTCGTCCTCAAAAATAGCATTACTGGCACGCTCATGTCGTAAATATGCCAAGGAAAACTTCCCGCTGTTGTTCCGTAGGACGGAACACGGACTATGCCCGTAATATTTACGTTTGGCCCGACCATCGCACGCGGGCTATGCCCGTAATATTTAAGTTTGGCCCGATCATCGTACGCGGGCTATGCCTGTCATTGTAGGTTAAGGGGTTAAGGGGTAACACCACTGTAACGGTCTTAAATTAAGCGTTTTTTTGACAATTTTTTTTGAGCGGAAGAAAAGATGACAGATAAATAATACTTGGGGGAACTATTGAGCATATATTTGAGTATGTTACAAAAAATTTTCATAGAAAAATATTACAAAATGGCGACACTGCAGCAATTCTCCCGGGGCATGTTGAATTTGAGGTGTTCTGCGGCACGCAGCATAATTGGTGCCAATTTGAATGTGAAAGGAAGAAAAAAAATTCATTTAATCTTCATTAGTGTAGCTAGTGAATCACGTTGGGGATTTTAGAAATATTGATTTTTGTTTAATTGGCGAGTATTTGACTGAAGTTGTTCAATTTTTATCAAAAAAAAGGACAGTTATTTGTTAATAAATATATTTTTTTTTCATGCGAGTGTTTAACGTCGCATCGACTACCAGGTTATTAGCGACGGATTCAATAGTGGGTTAAATTTTGTTAGTTAGATCGGAGTCGAATAGATATTCTAATGTAGTTTTTACATTCTTTTCTGAAATCAGTGCCGCGTGGAGGATAATTTTATGCTTTTTTCTATAGGCTTCAAATTTTATACGATCGTATAGAAGGTGGTGAACAGTGATTTGAGTACAACAGGTATTCCAAATTGGAGGTTCCGTTTTTTTGAGAAAATGTTCATGCGTAATCCTCGTGTGGCCTGTCCTCGGGGGAGACATTATTATCCTCTCCTTCCTGTTTAGTTCACTGATAGGGATTTGTTGAGTGAAATGTTTAACAACATCGCGGATTTTTGTCTTCTTGGAAGTGATCCAGGTCTGATTTCATTGTAACCTAACGATATTCTTGAAGTGGTTAATGAGCTCCGGATGGGGGATAGGGGTCTTCACTTCATCTAGAGGGAGAGTTGTTGTCTCCGTAGAGCTGGAGTCCGCTTTTTCGTTCCCGCTTATTCCTTGGTGGGAAGGTACCCACGCAATAATTATATTTTTGTTTAACTTGGTAAGATCAGTGTATAGTATTAGAATTTTTTTGACTAATTCATTCACTTTGGGTACCAATTGTTATCTCCAAAACATTTATAATCTGCAGGATGTCAATCAGACCATCATTAAAAACACACACAACAATATTTCTTGCTATATTCAGGACTGTTTTGCCGCTGGAATACGATTTCCGAGCCCAATTCCAAACTTTAGCATTGATATTTTCGTTGCTATTCTGCGTATAATCTCCTAAGTAACGGTTTAATAGTTCTTCTTGGCTCAGCTCATAATAAATCGGTTTAATTGCTTCAAAAACTTGGTGAGGAAGTGGCGATTTATGATGGAAGGTATCTAATAAATCTGTCACTTGCGCTTTCTTCCAATTGCACCAAGAATCCTAGCACTTCTCGTGCTGCGGATTCTTATCCGTTGACAATTTATGAAATAAGGTCGCCTAGATTTCATTTTTCATTTTTTTTTATATTATTCGGATTATGACGTATGGCGTAATAAATTGTGAACTGATCAATTAACTTGCCAGTTAATTTACCTTTGCCACCGAGACCTTTTTTGTTTTAAAATACTTCTAACTGCATTTATACAATACACTATCAATATATATGGATGTATTGAAGAGGTTACGAATTTAAAATGTAGGGATTTTGCAGCGGGCATCAGTTGGCGCAGGTAGGCCATTTACGGATCATCCGAAACGCTAGAAGAGCTTGGAATTCCATAGAAACAATTGTTTTTTTAGGGATTAGACATTTTCTCATATTTTAGAAGGTTCAAAGCATTTTTTTAAGACAATAAAAAAAATTAATTTCTTGAAAATTTTACAGTGGTGTTACCTCTTAATAGCTGCCCTTCTCCTAGGCTGTCATTGCCTACTCCTGCCTCCATACCTCTCACTCTCTTTTTCTTTTCTCAACTAGTTTGAGCCATCTCACCGCTTCCGCTTTTCCCTCCTCTGCCAGGATCTTTTCCAGATTTGATTCTGGTCTTTCCAGTTCCCTGCAGTTTCTCCAATGTTTCAAAGTACCTGCGTTCTCCGAACAGAATGGACAACTCTTCTCTTCCTCTGTCGCCCAGTTCTCTGTTCCCTATTTTTTCTCCTTTTCTTCAGATATTTTGAGAGTTCACTCGTCAACAAATATTTGTACCTCCAGTTGTATCGCATTCTCTGAATTCTATTCCACTGCTTCTGCTTCTGCAAATCTTGTCTTCTCTCTTTTATAATCTCTCCTGCCAGCTTCCCTTTTTCCCATACCTGTTCTACACTTTCCTTGCTGTATCCGCATTCCCTAAAGTGTTCCAACCCCTCCTCCACTCTTTGGCTGTCACCTTTCTTCTGCTTCCTTTTCTTTATACACTCATAACTTATCCCTTTTCCTCTCTTCACCTCTATCCTTCTTTCGTATTCTAGAGCCCTTTTCGCGATCCTTACCTGTAGTTTCTCCCTTTTTGACTCCTCGTACACTATGTAATCCGGAGTTTAGGTATTCAGACCTAGCGACCATTTTATATATCTTTTCTGAATTTTCTCTTATTCCAGTTTCTCCGACTATCACCACAGTTCGGCTCCGTATGAGAGTATTCTCGCTACTAGCCTGTCAAATACCTTCATCCTTCTCTTCACTCTTCGGCCTATAACCACGAGTCTGTTGAGTAATGATACGAGTCAGACTTGTGGTGTGGAATTTGTGCACAAGATGCCACGTATTATTATTAGAACAAGCGATTGGAGTTATTTCACATCGAATATTTTTCCTTTAATTATGATTACACCCTAGACGTCTTAAAATTACTATTTGTACCTAAACATTGTTTATTATTATAGGAAAATTCTATAAAATGATTTTTGTAGAACAGAAGATGGAATTCAGGTGTGAAAAATAAAAGTGAAGTGATTAAAGTATTAATAAAAGTATATTTAAAACAATTTAACAATAACAACTTAAACGACTTTACAACTTAGCAACTTCAACACTCTTTCTACGTTCACAATCAAAACCTTTCGTCCAATACTTTCTGCCACGCGCTCGCATTTTCCTCGTCATATATCCTTCCAAACACTCGTTTCCTTTCATTCTAATTGTCAACCTTTCTCACTCGATGAGTTCGGTCACGACCATCCAGAATTTCTCAGTCGCAACGTTTTCTCAAGTTCTCATCTTTCACGCCTTAGAAACATTCGAGCCCAAACATTCTGCGTTCACACGACAATCGCCCAACTCAAGTACTCTTCCGACTTTTCCAGCCTCGGATTCGCTCGATCGCATTCCTACAGTATTTCACAATTCCTTTCGTTGCACTTAAATATATGTCATGAAAAGTATACATTTTGCGCCAGTTCGGGTACACGGCTGAACAGTTGAATGGCACAGCACGCGACCGACTTTCTTGTTTACTATAGCTCGCACAATTGGCAGATATCGTGTAGACAAAGGGGTTAAAATCATTTTTAAATAGCCTTTCTCCTATTCCCCATGAAATTCGCATTGCGATATTCGCTTTCTTAGCTAATTGTCTTATGTGCCCATCACACTTCTCGCTACTCTTGAAGTAATACCTCAGATACATGAACTCCTTTACCTCCTCAATCTCCTCGTGCTTCCAGCTCCACGATGCCTTCCGCCTTCTACCGTCTCCTCTTCTAAACACCAACATTTTGGATTTCTTCACATTCAGTACTATCTCCTTCCAATTGAGGTATCTCTTCAGCCTCATCATACATTCTTTCATTTCCTTCTCATCGTAGGCGAATAATGCAATATCGTCGTCATATGCAAGCGTCCGAAACTTTTCTCTCCCCAGTTACGCATCTCCCGCTTGTCCTTTCTTTAACCCGTTGCCGCACGCTTTTAATTTGATGATCGTGCTCAAAAACACATTTTTTTTCTTCAATTGTTTATGACTGCCATATGGAATCAAGTGTAAGTTGTATGTTTGGAAGCGAAAATTATCACATTTGGCTACAGTTTCTCCAAAAAAACTCGACGGCTATAACCGTCATTTGCTCAAAATGTCATTTTTTCTCTTCCCAGAGCAAATGACGACTATGACCGTCGTGACGACTATACAGCATTTGCTTTACTAATTCAAAATGATTCCTATGAATAAAAGAGAGTAAATAGGTGTAATCTTAACACAAGAAAATCAGTTTGAAACAAAATTATCATTTGTAAGTTATTTTGCTTATAAAATAGTATGATAATAACCGCATAAAAAAACAATTAATATGCTATCTGGCATACTATAACTATTTTTCTAGATGTGTTACTCAATAATTAACAAATGTATGTGTTGGTACTCTTCGTACTAACACTGTTCTTTTTTTTATTGGTTAAAATGTGCACGACGGCTATAGCCGTCATTTGCCTACATATCGCCAAAGATCGGACGGCTATAGACGTCATTTGCGGCAACGAGTTAATCAATTCGGTACGGTGCTTATGGGCCTCAAAACTTTGCCCACAACCGGCATTCACCATCCGCACGCTGTTTCGTGCATCGACAGTGAATCCGTCTTGCTCTTTTACAGATCCGTGATGAGGAAAACTTTGAAGCACTGAAAGCTTGTTTTACATTACAGGCAGCATTACTTGTAATGTAAATCAACAGAGCAAATGCTTTTATTACGATATTTCTAAATGTTCACAAATGTTTACACAGGTATCATCCTGGTACACAATAATTCAAAGTAACTTATTAGGTGAACGTACACACTGCAATTGCAAGGATAAGGTAAAAATTCTTGGCTGTCGATTATAGTTGACGCTCGGCTGTGCGCGTTCATTTGTGGCTGTCGACTATAGTCAACGCTCGTACCGAAGTGGTTAAATCTCTCTCAATGTCAGCCCGGAAGATCGTGAAGAGAGTGGGGTTCAGAGGGCAGCCCTGTCTGACGCCTTCCGTTGTCCAGAATTCCTTCGATTTCTTTTCTCCAATTTTAACTATGGACTTTGTTTCATCAGAGATGTTCCTAACTCTACCGATCATTCTACTACCAATACCTTCTTCACTCATCGCTTCCCATAGCTTCTTCCTGTCCAACTTATCAAGTCCACTTTAAGTCGACGAAAAGCGCAAAGATTTTGCCTGATTTCCTTTCTAACGTTCTCTCTACCATGTGTTGCAGAATATAGATGTTATCTATCGCCGAACGCCCTTCTCTAAATCCGGCTTGCGAATTCGGTAAAATTCCCTTAGTTTCAATCTCTCTCTTTAGTTTGCTATTTAAGATCAACGCGTATACTTTGTACGCCGTATTCAATAATGCTATTCCTCTGTAATTCTTCACTTCTTGCCTCTCTCCCCTCTTGAACAGAAGTGATATCAGACCCATTTTCCAGTCTTCCGGTATATTTTCACCTTCCCATATTCTTCTTATCAAGGTGACACAACTTATTTCTTGATTCTCCATGTATATATAACCAAACTTCGTTTGACAGGCCATCTTCTCCCCTGCTGCTTTTCCGTTTTTAAAATCCCTTATTCTCTATCTCTTTAACCGTTAGCTCCAAATCCTCTTCTTCCTCCCTTTTACTCTCCCGTCCCCTCTCCTCATTCGTTCTCTCCTCTTCCTCTGTACACTCTCCCCTATTTTCCGTCCCGTTTAATAGTTCCATGAAAAACTTTCTCCACTCTACCATCTTGATTACTTCCGGTAATTAACTGCTTGCCCTTTTTTCTCTGTTGATGTAACCCCAAATCACCTTCTCTGTTCTTGCTCTTTTATAATTTTGCTAATTCTTGTTATGCTTTCTCTCTTTGTTTCAGCTCACATATTTTTCTGTAGGCTACCCTTTCCTCTAAGTATCTTTCCTTTCTTTCCTTCCCTTCTTTCTATCTCTTGAGCAGCTTTTTCATTTCTCTGTTTCTTTCCGCATTCCCTGTCCCACCATATCTTGTGTCCTACCTCTTTTTTCCTTTTCCTCCAGTATACTTTTGTTGCTCCTTCATCAATTCATCTTTTTATCTTTCTCCACTTCTCTTCTACTGATTACTTTTTGTATTCCCTCCCCCACGTTGCCTCCTGAAATTTGTTTATAATTTCTTCGTCATAATGTAGGAAAAATGGTTACAGGGGTATCGAAATCAGACACGCTTTAAGAAATAGATATATATGTGAGTGACTCCAAAAAGTATTCGTACACTGTATTCCAAGGAAGTTCACCTAATGCTGAAATTCTGATTTTAATGAAACTTTATGTGCGTACAGATCATAGTGTATCCTGCATGGAGCAATTTTTTTGATGGCAAAATATCTTTTAAGGGGGCTGATAACGAACATCAAAGTTACAATGATTGTTCCCACTTTGAATACAAGCTTTTCTAGGTTCTTTTTATTGTGACAGGGCAATAGGGTATTAAAAATTAAACATTTTCTATTCGAAAAGTTTTGTTTCATCAAGTACCATTACAAAGTTATCTTTAAAAAATTAGAGAAAACTCAGAAACTTCAACGCTGGTTTCACCTCTTTAAAATGGCATTTAGATGAAAAAAAGAGATTAATTCATACGTGTACTATTCCGATCTACATACCCACAAAGTTTTATCAAATATTGGGTGTACAAATTAATTTTAGTCTTTCATCTTTCAATGATGATAAAGACTATTTACAATTTGAATATCGTAACGATATTTTTGTAGTCTTATAGTATAGATATCTAGCTTTCCAAAACATTAGAAAACTGCTTGATTCGGTCAACATAATCTAGGTAAACAATGGTTTAAACGATGGTGTGCAGCAAAAACCACATTCGTCGTTGTGTGTTCTTCGAACTCCAGTTAAAAAAGAAACGCCGTTGAAGCTGCAGAAATGATCTGTGATGCTCTTGGTGAGAATGCTGTATCTCGTTCCACCTGCAAATACTGATACCGAAGGTTTTGGGAAGAAATTTTCGATCTCCAGGATGAAAAACGACCTGGACAGCCACAACGATTCAATAATGAGGAATTGCAATCACTTTTAGATGAGTTCATCGAGATAAGACAGTTAAGTTTCTTCAAATTAGACGTCCGTTATCCGAAAGATGGACAAAGGTTATAGAAAGTGAGGGAGATTGCTTCATTCACTAACTTTTGATCATAAAAATTTGAATAAACTCTGAACCTGCTGAAAAAAGACTAAAATTAACTTGTACACCTAATACTTCTATCCAACTCAGAATTTCAGGGTTAAACGAATTTATTTGTGACATAGTGTACGAATACTTTTTGGAGCCACTGTATATGTGTATTTAAAGAAAAATGCTCGGGCTTGTACCGCAATCGGCCTCTAATTCGCGACTGACTCGCACTCCTCCAGCCACATGCCGCGTTATTCGCATACATACGCACATATACAGCTCCATACGTGGGGTCACGGAACACCACATATCTCATACATTGTATGTTTGACGCTTGTAACCCTCTTACATTCGGCCGTCCTGACTATTGCCCAGCTCGGGCAACTATTTATCTATCCTGCCATCCACGGTTTAATGTATGTATCGTTCGCCTTAACTTTAATTATTTTATAAGAGCTTAAAAACTTGCTTCCTAATTTTAAGCCTGGTCCCTGCTGATTGCTACTAGATCGTTTACATGGTATTTATTTGGTGCTTTCCGACGGAGGTTGTATGTATATCGGTTTTCGCTTTGCAATTGTAAAATTTGATTTCGTGCTGTCTTACACATTTCATGTCGTCCATTTTGAAACTAATCACGTAATTCTTCTTCTGATAATTCTTTGAGTCGTAGATCGGCTTTATTCCGAAACTTCGTACCGAAAAGTATTTCAAACGGAGTTGCTCCGACACCACGATGATATGATGAATTTATTATTTGCTGTAAACGTCCAATGTGTTTGTACCATTTGTCCGGTTCATCTATCGTTAATTTACTTAAAACCAACAAGATTGTGCGATTCAATCTTTCAACTTAGCCATTAGCTCTGGGTAATCCGATAGTTACAACGATATGTTTAATATTTTCCGTTTTGCAATATTCTTTAAACTCTATAGAAGTAAACGCAGATCCCATATCGCTTACAATTTTCAAAGGATTTCCAAAACTTATTTTTTGTAATTCCAGTTTACTAACTACTTCTTTAGTCATCGTCGACTTTGTCGCGTACAACCATACGAATTTACTAAATCCATCAATAATCACTAAGATATGGTTATAATTATTATTTGAGGAAGGTAAGGGAGCCAGGCGGTCTATGTGAAATGTATGGAACGGTGTATCCCCTTTCTCGATAGAATGGAGGAAGCCTTCTTGTTTTCCGCTTTTCCTATTTGCTAAGATACACGAAACACAATTCGCGATATATTGTTTTACTTTGTATGCCAAGTTTGGTATAAAGCATTCTTGTTTATTCTACTCTTCGATGACTCTATGCGCGAAATGACTTTTCTCATGGATCATTCTTACAATTTCCTTTTGCATCGACTCCGGTACAACTATAACCGTTTCGAGATTTATATAATAAATTCGCTCTTACAAAGACGATTGCATCTCCAGTATTTTAAATATGGGTACAATTCCACTGTCGCTTAGTTGTGCTTTTTTAACCCTTTGAGTGCTAAAGACGTATATATACGTTTTCACAAGTCTATCAATATATACGAAAGCCGTAAATTTACGCCCTCTGCATTTTTTTACTATAACATCTTTTACTGTTTTATCGATTGATTTAACATGGGATATAACATGTTAACCCTTTGACTGCTAAAGGCGTAAATATACGCCTTCACAAGTTCATCAATATATACGAAAGGCGTAAATATACGTCCTCTGTATTTCTTTACTATAACACCTTTATTACTGTTTTACTGATTAATTCAACATAGAATTTATTGTCCTATGTAACATAGCAACTAAATATGCCATTATTACTTTGTCATTATTATTTTTAATCCCTAAGAATGGTATCAAACTTCCGGGTACTGTTTTGGTCACTAGTCAGTGGACAACCAGTTGTAGCAACTGACATACGAAAAACGCGCCGTCCATATTGATGGATTCATCCAAGAGCGCGCCGCAGTCAAAGGGTTAATCTTTGCACTGATCGAATCATCGACTGTTACAAGCATAATCGGATTTCTGCTAAGCGCATCCACGTGTTTCATTCTGTCACCTGCTCTATGTACAATCGTATATCTGAAATCTTCTAGCATTAAGGCCCATCGCGCTATTCTTAAAGATAATTCTTTTTTATCCATCGTCCTCTGAAAAGCAACGCAGTCGGACACGATTTTAAACTCGGTACCTAGCAAATAAACTGTAAACTTTTATAATGCTGCAACGATTGCAAGAGCTTCCAGCTCATTGCTCGGATATTTACGTTCTGCGTCGCTTGTTTTTCGACTGTAATAATAAATAGGGTGCAATTTTTTATCTACAAGCGACTTCTGTAATAAAATAGCTCCGTAGCCATGTTGGCTTGCGTCTGTATGCAATTCTGTTTCATGAGTTGGATGATAAATTTTCAATGCTGGCTTTTGTACAAGAGCATCTTTTAATGAACAGAACGCATTTTGTTCCCTTTCGGTAAATCTAAAGTATTCATTTTTACGTAAAAGATCACTCAATGGTTTTGCAATGTTAGATTAATTAGCAACGAATTTACGAAAGTAGCCGGTTACTTCCAAAAAACTTTGTACATCTTTCAGCGACCTAGGTTCCGATTGCGAAAGCGCGACTGCCTCTGACTTTTCAGGAGACGGGTGTAATGTAACCTTTTCGATTACGTATCCAAAGAATGTAACACGCTCTACTAAAAATTGACATTTCTTAAAATTAATTTCAAGCCCGTAATCTTTGGCTGATTGCAAGACTGTCTCTAAACGTTTTATATTTTCGACAACGTCTGATGCGGCAACAATTAAATCGTCCAAGTAAGGAATGACGATTCCTTCTGTAATTTCTTTCGAAAAAATACAATTTATGTATCGTTGAAAAACGGATGGCGAATTATATAACCCGAAGGGCACTTTTAATCCTTAACGAACGAGCGCATTTTTCTAAAACTATGACCAGTAGGTCGACGGATTTTTAGGAAATTAAGTGCTTCATTTCCAGAGCGGGAAAAGGTGCATAATTAATATCGCTTTATTGAATTTTATGAAAACTTACAGTAATAATAGGTAGTATATGAACAGATATGTCCATACAAAAGAATACTGAAGTGAAAATTTCAGAAAAATAATAGGAATTGAAATAAACAAATAGATGCGTGTATGTAATGTATAGATTTGTATACATTTATAAATTTATTTTTTATAGATTAACGATATATTTATACAAAATTACTTATATTTTTTTTGGGTGTGGTACTTCTCTTTGCCATATTTTATAAGGCTTAAATTATGGATAGAAAAAATAAAAATAGCACGCATGTACGCTCGACTTCGTTTCTATTTCTTTTAACAGATAGTGCTCCGAAAATGACGATAACAAACTTTATTGACCGTATATAAAACGATGTATTTTCGCTCAATCCTCGGAGAGGAATGAGAGGAATGCGCTCCAAAGCGCGACAAAAAACAATTGCCGATCGCCCTTAATTGTTGCATGTATAATTAAGGCCAAACCTAACAGATTTCCTAAAATATCACGTCATGCCGCGTGTATGGCGGCATTCGATTTTTTTAGAATATTTATAATGTCGCGAGTATGGCGGCATTCGTTCGTTAAGGGTTAATAAAGTGATACTGCGCGCAATGAGTTACGAATGATGTGTATTTACGGGAATCTTTTGCTACATTTACATGAAAGAACCCATTCTTTTAATCCATGGTATTAAATATTTTCGCGTCTTGCAGTTTATCTAGTTGATCCTCTATGAAAGGTAAAGGATATCTGTCTTTTACCGCCACTCGATTCAGTTTTCTATAATCGATGCAGACACGTGCAGATTCGACCTTCTTTCTTACTACTACTACCGGACTAGCGTATTCGAAAGCGTAAGATCCTACAATACCGTCCTCTAACCAGTTAGTTATTTGTTTTTCGACGATATCGCGTTCCACCTGAGGTAAGCGTCATGACGGTTGATAAATTGGTTCCTGTGTTTTCAATACGATATTCATTTCTACATTAGTCGTTCTGCATTTATGAGGAGCATAATTCGCAATTAGATTCCCGACATCGTTTTTCATTTCTTTGCTCATCCGATCATTTACATTCAAAACTGACCGAACGCACGCGATAATATCTGCTAGAAAAATCGATTGCTTATCCCTTGTTACCATTATCTCACCCCGTGATATTACAACATCTGCTTACGATAAAACGTCTCTGACCACGATCATGTCCAAGGTCATGGCGGAATCTGGAACTACGTATATCGTTACCGGGAATTCGTCACCATCTATAACGACTGTTGTCTGAAAAAATCCCATAGGAACAATTTCAGTCTGACCGAAATCGATTAACGACAATTGAGCCTTACTTAAAGTTGGTAATTCTAGATTGCGATAAATCCTTTCGCAAACGAACGTCACTCGACTGTCCGTGTTAAAAAAGGCGCGAATCTTTATATTACGAATTATTACGTCCTTGCACATGCCATCATTTAGAGAAACCGAAATACTGTTCACGGCTTGCTTATTTCTATTGCCATTTATTTGCTTACCGCCTGCATTCGCATCGTACTGAAAAGACATACTACTGTGTCCAAAAAGTAAGGTGAATTTGTTTAAAAAATTATAAAATCTTTATTTATTTTTGCAAATCGATTTCGTCGCCTTCAAAGTATTCCCCACCCGATACAATGCACTTACGCCAACGTTTTTTCCAATTCTCGAAACAGTCTGAAAAGTCCTTTTCCTGCATGGCCTTCAATGCTTTCGTCGATTCGGCTTTCATTTCCTTGATCGAGTCGAAACGGTGTCCACGGAGTGGTCTTTTGAGTTTAGGGAATAGCCAGAAGTCACTCGGTGCTAAATCAGGCAGATACGGTGGTTGCGAAACTATATGAATTGAATTTTTGGTGAAATGGTCTCGAATTATCAATGCTGTGTGAGCCGCGTTTTTGGAACCAAACGAGATTGGACGCGTCTAAGGCACAACAAATCTTTTAAAATGGTATTTACCGAACCTTTTGAAATGCCAACAGTATCAGCAAGGTCTCTTATTGTTAATCGACAGTTTTTCAGCACAAGATCTTTGATTTGATTAACGTGTTGTTCATCGTGATCCGCTTGAAACCGTTGTCCTGTCTCGAATGCTCCTATACATCTGCGATCGACTTGCTTCCCACATTCCTCGTAGGGTCGTAGACGTTCTTTGAATTCACGTAGCTTTTTCGCCCCATAAATATATATACTTTTCTCTCTTCACTCCGTAGTCCAGCCTGCAGTACATCGGCAAATGGTCCGATTCAACTCTTTCCATCACACTGAATTCCTTCACCTTGCTTACTCCTTCTGCGTTAACTATCGCGTAATCGATCACAGGATGCCCTGTACTGCCCACAAACGTGTGTTCCCCTTCTTCAACACCCCAAACATTACCATTGAGAAGTACCACCCGTTTTTCTCCACTATCGATAGTTGCTCTCCTTCCCCGTTACATTTCTTATCCTTTGACGATTTTATTTCTCCCCAACCCATAATACATCCCCCCTTTTCCCCCCGTTCTAGCGTTAAAGTCGCCTCCTGTTAGCATCTTTGTTTGGTCCAACTCTTCGTTTAATACCTCTATTTATTTCATCACGTTCCTCACTTCTCCTCTATTTCTTTGCAAATACCTATCAGAATTCCACCGCTTGCTCTGCCTTTTTTCTTTTATCGTTGCGCATAGAGACATTCCCAACTATAACCCTTCGGTAGTCTTTTCTTTATTTTGTTCCATGACTTCTCCTTTATCCATGTTTCCGTCAGTCCTATGTAATCAAAGTTCCTCATAAAATCGCAGAATCCCTTGTCCTTCCTCTTTACTCTAGCCACGGTCCAAAACAGCACCGAGCAGCAAATCCCCGCCTCTCCTCATTTCTGTCTTGCTTTCCCTTTCTGTCCTTCTCTGGACACCCATCTCTCTCGTTCCACCATTGTACCATTTCTGATTTATGGGTATCTTCTTGTATCTTACTGTCGCTATTTTTCCTTTTTCAATCTACTCTCTTGCTATCCGTCTCAGACTCCTTTGTATTTCTCTCTTTCTTGGACAGGTCGTCTTCTATGAATATTCTGGCTCTCAACTTTTTCTTTCTTACCATTAGCTCTTTTTTGTCTTTTATGTCTTTAACACTTTGACTGCCGCGTTATCCATATTCGAGTGACAGCAAAGTATCTCGTCTTATTTAATTACTTACAAAGGATCGTCATAGATATTTGAAAAGATATTCCGTAGGATGCAATAAAACTATTGAATTGTTTAAAAAGTAATACGAAAATGGTTTATTAAGAAAATTATTTAGAATGTAAAACTTGAAAGCATTCTATATACAAAGATAAAGGCTAGGACAATTTGGACAATAAGTTATTGTTCTCTTTAAATTTTCTCGTGCATTTGGTCGGTTCGTTCGATGTCTTTCATTTGCATAACATTGTTTGCACGCGCGTTTAATGCTCCTTCCGGAATCATTTTTCCGAACGGCGATATTGTGTTGACTCCGTCGAAGACTAGGTTTTATTGTATTTTCAGTCAATCTTAATAATCTCACAGCTAATAATTCCCTAAATCTTCTAATATTTATATTCTTTCTTGTTGCAATTTTGTAAACCGTCAAAGCGTTTACAATTGAAATTCCCACAAGGAGTTGAATGCCTAGTTTTCGGTATCATTTAATTCCTTTTCTAATTATGGTGGCATAAGAAACCATTTGATCGGAATAATCTATACCACACTTTCCTTTATTATATACAAGAACAGCTAGTGGTTTCAGTGTTGCAGAAGTCTGTTGGCTTGGAGAAACAGCACGAATGCTACAATTTTTTTTTGTACTTGGTACCATGATGAGTGTGAGTGTGTTTTGTCGATAAAATTCTCACGTCCCGCGTATCTCTCCATTTTAGTACCACAATCCCGTTATCATCTTCTTTGGATGCCATCCCTCCTTTCCTTAGTTTGCAATAAAGAATATTTTTCGGCAGGAATCTTTTGTTATTCTTAAGTGTTCCAACTACATGCGTGTTGCGGTTCAGGCATGATATCGCTAATTCATAACTCGTGTAAAAATTATCAATATACGAGGGCTGTCTGAAAAGTTTTCGATCTCGATAAGAAGATGGTAGCGCTCGTTAACAAAAGTTGAGGAATGTGTTTATACATGTTCTGATATGTACTCACCACAATTTCAGCCATTTTGAACGCGCAGTTTTTGTTTGACAATCGTTTGAGTGAGTCGATGTGAGTACTTTTGTGAAAATGGAAAAAATCGAGTATCGAGCCGTTATTAAATATTTGTTTTTGAAAGGCAATACGCCTACTCAAATTGAAGATGAGTTAGATGCTGTGTGCGGGAACTCTGCACCATCATTTACCACGGTGAAATTTTGGGCAGCTGAATTTAAACGTGGTCGTACCAGCTTGGGTGACGATGACCGTTCGGGACGGCCAAAAACTGCAACCACTGACGATAACGTCGCTCAAGTTCACCAAATGGTGCTAGATGACCGTCGAATTAAGGTTAGAGAGATAGCAGAGGTTATGAATATGTCCAAGGAACGTGTTTGTCACATATTGAATCAAGATTTAGGTATAAGAAAGCTGACCGCACGTTGGGTGCCGCGTTTGCTCACTCCGGACCAATGTGCCGTCTCACACCTCAGCGGTTGCCATGGCGAAAATCTACGAATTACGGTTTGAATTGCTTGATCATTCTCCTTACTTATCAGGTCTAGCTCCAAGCGACATTTTTTTATTCCCTAAGTTAAAAGTTGCGATCCGAGGACAGAGATTTTCGTCGAATGAGGAGGTCATCACCTTCGTAAATAATTATTTTGTGGAAAAAGACGCCAAGTACTATTTGGACGGGTTGAAGGGATGGGTGCATCGCTAGGAGAAGTGCATAGACTTACAAGGAGACTATGTAGAAAAATAAAAATAAATTTGAAGAAAAAATACCATGTTTCATTGTTAGGTCGGAAACTTTTCAGACAGCCCTTATACAATGTTCGTACTTGGTAGAAAAGTTTCTCTGCAAGCTGTGTAGACATACATTGTGTACTAATCCTGTTTTTCTAATACCGTCAGCTGATCAAGCAGAGTATATTTTCATTTCCCATGTATATCCTTCGCTTGAGCATAATCTGAATAATTTGATCCCGTATTTGTGTGCTTCATTTGGTATATATTGTTTGAAGATGAGTTTTCCGCGCCACGAAATCAACATTTCATCCATAATAATATGTTATCCAGTTCTTCTTTTCCAGTTTGTCGAAAAGTGGAAGTATTTTTCCAAGCCGATCATTACAGGCAATGTACACATTATTGGCAAAATGAAGGTTACTCAGTAGTAACTCGAATCTGTTTCGTGACATAATAGTACGTGGTAATTGAAAATTATACAATGAGCCTTTCGACCAATAATTAGCCATGGAGTTTAGTTTTATAAATCCCATATATAAAATCAGCCCCAAGAATTTTTTTACTTCTTCGAGATTAGTTGGTGTCTCTTTATGCATCTGTGAACATGGTATTAACTCTGATTTATTTAACTTTTATTGCGCATATCTATTTGTTTCTGATACAAGCAAGTCTATTATTTCGTGGTTAACGAACAGCTCAATACATCATATGGATTGATATCGCTGGGTAATTGTCTAATGAGGCCGTCTGTCTCACAAGGGAACACCGCGAACTGTCATTCACGGATTTGAATGAAACTTTGTGGGATTATAGAGTGATCCAAGACAAAAATAACGGTATGCTTCATTTCGGCCCAATCGCTCTTTAAGGGTGTGAAAACTAACCTCAAAGTCAAATCGACACTTCCACTTTTTCGCGTATATCTGTTAAAGTATAAGAGACAGAGAAAAATGTTTTAGATAAAAGTTTAATGGTATAATGAGCGCTATAACTTTACTTCGAGAAAATTTTTTGAAATGTCTTCCTTGTTAAAAAAAAAATTTTTCTTGCGTTATTTTAAACAATTTTTACATTTTCATAATCACTAAAAATATTACGTATTTTATTCTGAATTCAACCATGTATATTATTTTTACTATGCAACACCAACTTATCTAAATATACGACGTAACGTACACCGCGCGCACGATTTCGGCCTAACAACTTACATACAATCAGTTGTCTTCTCCGAGATTCCAGAAATTACGCTTGGTACAAAACTGGATACCTTGCATGAAGTTCGGAGTAATTAGAAAATTCAGTAGATTTCTGTTACAAATTTATTGAAATAGTACATACTCTGCCACGTTGCGATCTGTGCAATAAGCCTGCTATTATAAGATGTGCTTGATGTAAAAAGTATCTACCTTCAGAACATTTTTTTGACGAACATCACCTTTGTGAAATCTATGTCGGGTGAAATACATGTATACTTGCATTCAAAGTAGAATAAAATGTTAAATAAGTATGAAATCAAGGTTTATACATGTATATATGAAACATAGCGCAATGTATGTGATATGCCATCAATCTTCATATAATATTTTATATTTTGCTGTTTTTATGTTATCACATTCGTAATCGTCATATATTATGACCTTTAACGAGAAAAAGAAATCCGAGTATGTAACTTACTGTGAGTTGTTAGGCCGAAATCGTGCGCGCAGTGTACGTTACGTCGTATATTTAGATAAGTTGGTGTTGCATAGTAAAAATAATATACATGGTTGAATTCAGAATAAAATACGTAATATTTTTAGTGATTATGAAAATGTAAAAATTGTTTAAAATAACGCAAGAAAAATTTTTTTTTTTAACAAGGAAGACATTTCAAAAAATTTTCTCGAAGTAAAGTTATAGCGCTCATTATACCATTAAACTTTTATCTAAAATATTTTTCTGTGTCTCTTATACTTTAACAGATATACGCGAAAAAGTGGAAGTGTCGATTTGACTTTGAGGTTAGTTTTCACACCCTTAAAGAGCGATTGGGTCGAAATGAAGCATACCGTTATTCTTGTCTTGGATCACTCTATAATTCCACAAAGTTTCATTCAAATCCGTGAATGACAGTTCGCGGTGTTCCCTTGTCAGGAAAAGAAAATGGCTTCTGCCGACCACAAAATTCATCCCATTCACCAAATTGAATTGTACTTTCCTCAGTATCATCACTTCTTCTTTCTTCCTCAATGACCATTTTTTGTAAAATCTCGTCAATAGTATCTTCATTACACTCAATATCACTACGATTGTATTTATTAATATCCGAATCAAAATCAGACGATTAAATTATTTATATTTATATTTCTAGGAAATTTGATTTCTTTCTAATGTCTACTATCCAAATTTGTGTAAGCCTCGTAACAGCTTTCCTTTTCCCTGCTGTTTGACTCACTAAGAAATAAGTTTTTCATTTTTCTTTTCGACATTGGAACGAATTAGGGCAAAGATTTTAAGTTATACCGCTCGTTACTCGGCAAAGATTCAAACTGATCGTGTAGAGTAGCTAGGTGATAAGTAAGGACTCAGGAATGTAATAATGGAAACAGATGACCAAATATGATACCATGGAAACAAACAGAGTGGGAGATTATTGTTGTAAGCATCAACGATTTGCATTACTAAAATATCGGTGGGAATTCCTAGCGGAGTACGCTTGGTGCAGCGGCAATCATGGCCTGAAGCAGATTTCATTGGAAACATGCGCGGCAGTCAGTGTGTTAAACTTTGCTACGACCAATTCACCTCCCTTACCATCCTTTACTTTTCAAAGTTCTTCTATCCTTACATCTGGCTCCGGGCTGTCTCTTATAAACTCCTTTATTTCACCTCCAACATCCCCCTCTTTCCATTGCACCCCTCTTATTACGGTATTTCTTTTTCTGGCTTCTCTTTTCTTTCTATTTTCTACCATTTTCAATTGCCTTTTGTCTTGCTTCCATTATTTTCTCTCCCCCCCCCCTCTACCTCTCTCTCTCTTTCGTTCCTCCAGTACTTCTATTAGTATATTTATTTCTTCCCATAACTCCTCTTTCTATTTCTCAATTCTAAAGTGTACTTCTGAAATAAACTTTCCACAATCTTTTCTATTTCACCTATCATATCCTTCCTTACCTGCTCCCCTTCTTCAAATTTCTTCATACTCGCTGTTTTGTCGCGTCCTCGAATGTCAGGATCGCGACTGTCGTCCGCCGCTCGTTAGCTTTAGACGACTGGTTTGTTGTAACGTATAAATGTCGACTGTACTAAACGTAGACGTATGCATCTCGAATCTGATTGACTGTTGTATGTGATCAAAGCGCGGTTTGTTGTGTGTTGAATGTATGAATGTCTGTATATCTGTTCCTGACTGTTGTAGATCTCGTATGACTGATCTCGTATGTATTCGTATACTGTATCGTCTGACTCTTGTAGATCTCGTATGACTGATCTCGTATGTATTCGTATACTGTATCGTGTCGCGGTTTTTTTTTTTTTTTTTTTTTTGTGTGTATTGATGATTTTTGGCGCCGCTCCTGCCTGTGGACCAGGCTTATCGGCTGACAGGGGTGAATGGTATTACCTATGGAAGTATTAATCTTGAACTTTTGATTACTTGAGGTGGGGGGAGGAAAATTTTCAAAAAACCTCCTGACATGGATAGGTATTTCTGGATCTGAGAGAAGTAATTTTGATTATTTACGACTTATGTCTAATTAGGGATGAGGGCAGGTTGTGCTCCGCTGGGGTGTGAAAGGGGTATTGCGATTTTTGTTTTGTACGGGATGCGGTTGATGTCGTATGTTCCCGTGGTTTGGATTAACGGATTATGATGGTGGGTGACTTTGTATCTGTTGATTAAGGCTGATATGTGTTCATAGATGTGAGGGATGTTGGTCTCGTTTAGAAGATCTTCGGTGGGATATCTTGCGGGTTTACCTGTGATGATTTTTAGGATTCTGTTTTGTGTCCGCTTGAGGAGGGTGTAAAGTGGGTGTTTTTTGTGCGTAGGGAACCACCACGAATGAGCGCCGTACGTGATGACCGGCCTGATGCATACTTTGTAAATGAGTAGCCGTAGTTTTAAACTAATGTGAGATTTCGGGTTTATCACCGCGTGTAGGGCAGAGGCAATTTTAATGGCTTTATTGGTTCGGTCTAGTACCGTGGGTCGCCAGGAGAGGCGGTTGTGGAGGGTGACACCTAGGTACCTTACCGTAGTGGACCATGGTATGGGGCGGTTGTTTATATGTAGATGATTTTTTAGCTTGTATTGATTGGTTTTCTTTAAGGAGAAGATTATGGCTTCTGTTTTTTCGGGATTGACGCGTAATTTCCAGTTCGCGAAAAAAGTTAATACTGAGTCCAGGTATGTTTGTAGTCGTGTTTTTAATGTATGTAGATTCCATGAGGAGGAGTAAAGAGCTGTGTCATCCGCATATAGGGCAAGTGCACAGCTGTCGTGTTTGGGAATGTCATTGATGTATAAGTTGAAAAGTGTGGGTCCCAAGATAGAGCCTTGGGGTACACCGGCTTGGATGAGATGTGGGTCTGATTTGGCCCCGTTAACGTGAACATAGAATTGTCGAGAGGTGAGATAGGACTGTATTAATTTAATGAGTGAGGAGTTTAGGCCAACCGAGTGTAATTTGTAGAGGAGTCCTGGGTGCCAAACAGAATCGAAAGCTTTTGCCAGGTCAAGGAGAATCATGGCAGTGTGCCGGTTTACATTTAATTCGTGCGCGATTTGTTGCGTGATTCTGACGATTTGGTGAACCGTAGAATGTTTTTGCCTGAAACCGAATTGTTCGGGAGTAATGATATTATGTGTGTTTATGTGGTCTTGGAGTATGACGAGGATAATTTTTTCTAGGATCTTACCTGGTATGGAGAGGAGGCTGATTGGCCTGTAGTTGTAATGGTTGTCCTTAGGCTTACCTGGTTTAGGCACGGGAACGATCTTAGCTGTTTTCCATGATGTTGGGAAGTAGGATGATTTAATGCAAGCCCGGTAGATGTGATAGAACTGGAGGATCAACTTCGGGGAGGAGTTTTTGAGCATCTGGGCTGAGATTCCGTCAGGCCCACACGCTTTCCTGGTTTTCAAGTTTTTGACGAGGTCGGCTAAGAAACTGGGTGTAATGAGTGCGGCTGGAAAGTTATTTAGCTGCGGAAAATTATTAGCGAGGTTGTTGTGGAAAAGATTGATTTTTGCATCGAGCGGCGAGGTGGCGTCAGCGGCTGCTATGTGGATCTGTGAAAAGGAATCGGCTAGGATGTTACCTTTTGTGAGATTGTCGGTAACTACGTTCCCATTGATTTTTAGGGGTGGGATAGATTGTTTTTTATTCGCCATGGTTTTGTAGGTGGACCAGAAGGTAGGATCGGGTTTTTTGAATTTTTGGAGGTGCTGTACCCATTCCGAGTTACGGAGGTGGGCTATTTTTGAATTTATTCTGGAGGACAGAGTTTCAATTTGTAGATAGTAGGAGTGGTTTCCTGTCTGTTGATATTTTTTCCTGGTACTCCGTCTGAGCCGGATAAGTGCAACAAGATGGTTATCAGTGGAGTAGGTAGGGTTCCGTTTATTTGTATTTATTGGGGTTGAGGCAAGTCTTTTGCATGTGTGCATAAAGGAAGTGGTGTTTTTTATTGTGCGGTCAATATCTTCGGGAGTGGGTAGGTGGTGGGTTATGCGGATTTTGTGTGTCTGTATATTGTATTTGTCCCAGTCTACCTGATGGTAGAGGAGGAGAGCCAGAGTATTGTCGGATGGGGTGAGTAGTATTGGTCTATGTATAGAGGAGAATTCGTCTGTGATGGTACAGTCCAGTGCTATTGGAATATTTGTTAAAAATAAGTCTATTGTAGAGGGTAGGCACCTGGGTTGTTGGCAGGTGGGGTCATTAGGGAATACTATTCTGTAGGTAGAGCTAAGGAGGTTGTTATGGAGTATTTCCCCGGATTTATTGGACCTTGGGTTGTTCCAGGCGCTGTGTTTCGCATTAAAGTCTCCGCCGATTAATGTAGAGGGGCCAAAGCGAAATAACGTGTCTAAATCGTTAGGGTTAAGCTGTATGTTTGGCGGGCAATAAAATACGCCGATTATGTGTTTAGATTGGTGGAGTTTTATGAGGAGGACTTCGTGTTGGAATGAGTTATGTGTATTGATTTCTGTATGGGCGAGAGAATGGTGTATTATGATGGCAACTCCTCCTCCTTTCGTCGCGCGGTCTTTTCTAAGAATTGTGTATCCTGGAATGTTGAAGGTGTGTGAGGGTTTTAACCAAGTTTCAGCAACGAGGAGGATATGAATTTCTCGCGAGTGGAGGGTGAGTAAAAGCTCGTTCCTTTTATTTAGTATGGAACCTGCGTTCCAGAACATGATCTTGGGGAATTCGTCCATTTTTTTTAAATCTAAGTCTGATAGGATGGATAAGAAGGCATTAAACTTTTCAAGTTTTGTCGTGCATGTACGTAATCTGTTGTTGAGTTTTTCTATTGTGAAAATCATTTGTTTAACGTCGGTAAGTTGATTTAGTTCTTTAATTGCAGTTGTTAGGCGCGTAAAGTCGTTGATGTCAGAATGGTCCGTTGGGTAGTTCTTGAGTGGGGTGGGAGTTATTTGCGGGGGGGAGGGTGCAGTGTATGTATGGGATGCTGTGATTTGGGCGTATGTGACAGGTTTAGCCTGCATGAGGCTGCAGGCTGGTGTTGGGACTACAGGGAGTGTGGGAAAGGTGAGGAGGTCAGTCCTGGGGGGTGGAGTTGCTTTCCTTAAGGTGTGGGGAGTAGCCTCTCTTTTCGAGAGGTAGTTGAGGAGGGAGGGGCACTGCGAGTAGTTCGCGGTGTGCTGTCCGCCACAATTGCAGCATCGAGGGGGGACTTCATATGACTTTTTGCACTCGGCCGTCTGATGTTTACCTGCGCATTTCACGCAGATGGGTTGTAGATTACAATTGGAGGATGAATGCCCGAACGCCTGGCAACGGTAGCATTGGGTGTGTATTTTCCTAGACAGTTATTTTTCCCAGTAAACCCGGACACTGAATAAAAACTTTATTTTAGTGATTTCTGATAATGGGGTTCCCGGGGGGAAGTTTATTTTGAAGGAGTTTGTATTATTTATTTTATTGCAGTCGGTCGGTTGGGGGCCCTGCTGTTTGATGCGGTCGATGACCTCTTCGGCGGTGCAATTAGGGAGTCCTTTTAGGACCATAGGAATTGTCCTTTCGGATTTAATGGAGAAGGTATAAAAGGAGAGATTAAGGCTTCTTAGTTCAGCCTGAAAGTTCTTGTAATCCTCCAATTTTTCAAGTTGGAGTCTTACGTTATTTTTATTATATTTTATGTTGAAGGTTTTTCCGAAAGAATTCTGCAACTCGGCTTCAAATTTTGCAATGCTGGAATTAAAGTTGTAAATATATAGAGGGGGGGGGGTCGGGCCAGGAGTTTGTATTGAGTGGTGTGGTGGTATGTGTAGTTTTTTGAGGGGGTTGCTTTGAGGTGGATGGGTTGGTGCTGGTGTCTGGGGCTTGGGAGAAGGCAGCGAGGGCGGAGAATCTGTTGGCCACCGGGATGTTGGGCGTAATATCTAATGGGGTTGGGTTTGGGCTTGGGTTTGGGTTCGGGTTCTTCTTCATTATGGGGATATTAGTGAGGTTTTTTGTTTTGTACTTAGAGGGATGTTTGAGCCTTACCTGAGGTTGGCCGGTGGGGCTAACTAGCATCCTCTTATCTGCTGAATCTTCAGAGTCTGTGATGTTGAGGTCTGCTCTGAGTATCTCAAGTGGATCGTTGGTCCGTTGTGAAATTACATCCTGGTGAAAAGTAGGTATCCCAGTGGACCCACTGGGGGGTTGAACTTTAAGTTTCTTCGAGGGTGGCAATATGCTGCTGATATTCAGCTGCTTCGGTGATTTTCTAGACAGGGTTTTCCTTCTGATGGAGTGCGGCGAGCGGAGTAGCTTGATTCTTCTGTGCACCATACAGCAGGCGTCGCGGAGGAATGTGACTCGGCGTTGCGGTTTGTTTAACTTCCTTTACTTCCTTCTATGCTCCTTGAGCGTCGTAGGTGGTTCTTCGATGGCAGTTCGACAACGAATGGTGCTATGCGAATGATTCTGACTGTGTTACTGATGATGCGAATCAAAACTACTGATGCGAATAATTTGTGAATACTTGTTTGTGAAATTGTGAAAGAATGTCGCCCGAATAACCTCTCTTCCTGAAATCCTTCGTCCTATATTCGCATGGAACAAGGGAACATTTCCCGGGACGAAGGGAGAGAGGTTCGGTTTGTCGCGGCAGTGTGTCGCCGGAGATAAGTGTGGCTACGTGAGAGAAAAACCACGTGTTCCTTACAATGTCGATCCTTTTCGACCGCGGTGGTCCTTAAGGACCGTGAAATCTCTCACGTCGCCACAGTACTATCAATGAAATGCGTGATAGAGTGCTTGAAGGATGGATTTTGCAGAAAGGAATGAGCCGAGGGAATTCAATTCGTTTTCGGGTATTAGTAGGCAGAGTGACATTGATGTCATTCTGGTGAATAGCAACCGGCCGGGTGCCGGAGATGTTAAACATGAGGAACGCATGTTTTGTGAAGTGGAGGTGCTGTAGAGTGAAAGAGTATTTGAATGTGCTTCGTTGTTATAAGTAGATATGAATGGGATGTTAAACATGATTGGGGTATAAGCGATCACAATGTGATCCTTATACGAATGATTTCGAAAGTACGTAATGAGAGTGCTTCTGATGTATGTAAGAGATGGGTGTCTAAGAGCGTATGCTGGGAAGAGTATGCGAATGATTTGAAGGAGTGCGCGAGGTTATATGGTACGGAAGTAATGATCAAGGACAACGCAGAAGGGTTGCTTGATACGGTGATGAAGTGGATCCAGGATGTGAATGAGAGGAGAATGAGAGTGAGTGGTAATGATAGGAAGATTGTCTGGTGGACGAGTGAGTTAGAACGAATGAAAAAGAAGGTGCGAAAGAGTAGAAGTATATACCAGAGTGCGACAAAAAAAGAGAGGAAGCGAGAATGTGGGCCTAAGGCTAGTGAAGTACAAGGTTTTGTTGAATGAGTACAAGAGTGAGTTGAGAAGAATGAAAGAAACAAGCTGGCTACCGTGAGTCTGTTAACCTGGATTAATGGGAATCCTGTTTATAAATTGTGTAGAGGTAAGACTGGAAGAGAGCGATTGTGTTCTTTGAATGTTGATAATGTGAGTTGTTCCACGTGGAGTGAGTGTGCGAGCATTTTAATGGAGCGTTTCTTCCCAGCTGCGAGTATAGTTGGAAGCTGTGATGCGAATGTGAGGGAAGACAGGGCGAATGAGAATGAATGAAGCAATAAAGAGGGTAAGACTGCGTAAGGCACCTGGCTTAGATGGAGCGACTGGAGGGATAATGCGTGCGATTTAGAAGGCCATTCCAGGATTGCTAATGAGAGTGTATGATGCATGCTTGCAGACAAGGTGTTTCCCTGTGCCATGGAAGAGAGAGTATGTGGTAGCTCTACCGAAATCCCCTGACAGTCCGCGATTGGACTCCGCATCGTATAGACCAATAAGTCTGTTGTCTGTGCTGGACAAAACGCTGGAGTGAATGATGGTGACTAGAATAGAGCGTAGAGTGAATGAGAGTATGAATGATGCGCAGCACGGATTTCGAGCGGGCCGCTCGATGGAGAGTGCGTAGCTGAAAGTGAAGGAGTATGTGAGTCGCAGTGAAGGAAAGTATGTTTTGGGTGTGTTTGTAGATTTCAAAGGAGCGTTCGACAACCTCGAATGAAAGTGTGTATTGGAAAGATTAAATGAAGTTGGTTGTTAAGAAATGGCTCTTTGGAGGAACTATTTCCTGGACAGAACTGCATTCACGATGGGCGCGAATGAGGTTGTATGCAGGAATGTCGAACACGGCTGTCCGCAGAGGTCTATCTGTAGTCCATTAATTTGGAACGTCTTGATGGATAAACTTCTGTGGCAGCTGAGTGAATGTGGGTGTGAGTGTGTGGCGTACGCGGATGATTTGTTGCTGCTAGTAGATGGACAGAACCGAATGGAAGTGGAGCAAAAGGGAACGGAATGGAATATCGTGCGTGAATGGGGAGTATCTATGGGCGTAAATGTGTCCAGACGCAATACTGTGTCGATGTTAATGAAAGGTAGTATGGCTGTGAGTAGGAAACCGTGTGTAAGAATGAATGGTAAATTGTTTAAATATGCGGAGCGAGTGAAGTATTTGGGTATATGGGTGAGTGAGAGGATGCACTTTTGAGTACATTTTGAGTACTTGAGAAAGAAGGTAATGAATATTGCCGGGCAAATGAGGCGTGTCCTGAAGTGTGAATGGGGGATGCGTAAAAGAGCAGTGAGAATGGTTTACAAGGGATTGTTTGTAGCGTGTGTGATGTATAGATCGAGTATGTAGTATAATATAATAAAATATGCGTATGCGAGGGAAAGTATGAATAGCTGTCAGAGAATGGTTTTTTAGGATGTTAGGATCTTTAATTGGGTATTGAAAGAGATATTAACGGCGATAAACTATTTATTAATACTCAAACAAACACGCAGAAAGATAACATTGAATTACATGAAGAAGTCGCGAGAAGTGCAGAAGTGCCTGTATTGGCGGTTAGCTGCTAACTGCTTTTTTAGGCGTCCGCATTTCGGCTCACGCCGAAAAGGGACGCTACGACAACCTTCCAGAAAAACTGGGAAAGGAGGGGCCAGGGAAAATCCCTGGGACCATTCCGTTACGCCGGCCCGATGATTTCGCTCAGTGCCGGCAATAATGGTCAGTACGCCTATTTTCTCTATCCAGGTACAGGGACCTTTATACGTACCCTACACTACCCCCTTACCAGTGATAACGCCACAGTAAAATAAAAAAAATCATCATTGATGGTCACATAGGAATTATATAAAATTCTCCTAAGTATTATATTATATTAAAATGGCCTAAATCACTAGAATATGAGCAATGCTTATATTAAAAGGTTATATATATAAGACTTACGCTACAAATTATAATATATGGAAACTATAGTGAATAAAACTACGTAATGTTTACTATAAACTATGCTACTTATTCTATGTTCTATTTAAAAACCGGCTTGCAGTCGATCCGGAAATCGAACTTGCCTGCCTGTTTTCGTTTGAAATTTGTCCTTCCTTGGGATGCTTCTTGAATTGTCAGTCATGGTATCTTTTACAATTTTACCACTGACTATTGTTTTTGCAGGTATACGAGTATCCATTGAACGTTGATTCTTGTCGCCAGCTACAATAAATGCTGGTTTCAAGCGATCAATGGATACCGTAATGTCTTTACCGTTTACATCGATTTTAAAATTTTTGTCTCCTCGCTGTATCACTTTAAATGGACCATCATAAGGCGGCTGTAGAGGACCTCTTACAGCATCATGGCGCAGAAAAACATAAGGAGAAGTTCTTAACTCTTTAAATACAAAAATTTTTTTCTGTCCATGATGTGCAGCAGATCTGGGTTTTAAATTTTGTATATGCTTCCGGAACTCGTTAACAAAGTTTGTATTAATGTCAACTCCCTTTGATACAAAAAATTCCCCTGGCAAACGAATGCTACTACCAAAAACTAATTCTGCTGCGCTCGCCTGTAAGTCGTCCTTGAGGGCTGTACGAATTCCCAGTAAAATAACGGGTAACGCATCTACCCAATTGATTGTTTCATGGCACTTTATGGCTGCTTTCAGTTGGCGGTGAAAACGTTCCACCATGCCATTTGCCTGCGGATGATAGGACGTTGTCCTCAAATGCGCCGTGCCAATGAGATTCATCATTTCTTTGAATAATTTTGATTCGAATTGGCGTCCCTGATCTGTTGTAACTCTCAAGGGTACACCGTAACGCGAAATCCAGGTATTAACAAACGCCTTCGCGACCGTTTCGGCGTCAATCTCCGTTATGGGAACGGCCTCCGGCCAACGAGAAAACCGATCAACAAAGGTTAAACAATATTTATACCCTTGCGAAATAGGCAATGGTCCCACAATATCTACATGTACGTGCTCAAATCTCCCGTCTGGATTGGTAAACTTCCCGACAGGGCTTGCTACATGCCTGGTAATCTTTGCGCGCTGGCAAGAAATGCAGCATCGTGCCCAATGTCGGCAGTCTTTATTCATCGGTGGCCAGACGAAACGCTTGGTTATTAATTTTTGCGTTGCTCGAATACCAGGATGCGACAAGCCATGCAACAAGTTAAAAATTACGCGACGATGAGATTTGGGCACGTACGGCCTTACGCAATTGCTCGATGTATCGCAATATAACGTAACGCCAAATTCTGGAAAATGCACCTTTTTTAAATTAAGTGATGTTGATTCCCGCACTTTTTTAAATTCGGAATCTGCTTTCTGTGCATTTTCCAAGGCTTTGTAATCCGGCGCTTTTAAAATTGCTTCAATCCGTGATAACGTGTCGGCTACACTATTTTCGATGCCCCTAATATACCGAATGTCGGTGGAAAATTGCCCTATGTAGTCTAAATACCTAAATTGCCGTGGAGAACACTTATCTAAATTCTGATTAAATGCAAAAGTTAATGGTTTGTGATCAGTATAAATAGTGAAATTACGACCTTCTACATAATGTTTAAAATGCTTTATTGCTAAGTATATCGTTAATAATTCCCTATCGTAAGCACTATACTTCCGTTGGGCAGACGAGAGAGCTTTGGTAAAAAATGATAAAGGTTGCCACTCCTTATTTACTACCTGCTGTAGGACAGCACCGATCGCATAGTCGGATGCGTCAACGGTAATATTTATAGGCGCACCTGGGACCGGGTGTGTAAGTAACGTGGCCTTTCCTAATTTCAATTTTATATTATCGAAAGCTTTCTTCGCTTCGGTATTCCATAAAACAGGAGAATTACTTTTTTTAGGACCTTTAAGCAAATCATTAAGAGGTTGTATCACACGAGCGGCCGCAGGTATGAAACGTCGATAGAAGTTTAGGATCTTTAATTGGGTATTGAAAGAGATATTAACGGCGATAAACTATTTATTAATACTCAAACAAACACGTAGAAAGATAACATTGAATTACATGAAGAAGTCGCGAGAAGTGCAGAAGTGCCTGTATTGGCGGTTAGCTGCTAACTGCTTTTTTAAGCGTAGTTAGCGGATTGGCTCACGCCGAAAAGGGACGCTACGACAACCTTCCAGAAAAACTGGGAAAGAGGGGCCAGAGAAAATCCCTGGGACCATTCCGTTACGCCGACCCGATGATTTCGCTCAGTGCCGGCAATAATGGTCAGTACGCTTATCTTATCTACCCAGGTACAGGGACCTTTATACGTACCCTACAGTTTTGTATGTATGTTTGAATATTTGTAAGACTGTATCAACGGAACGCATGCAAGTGCTAATGGGATCACCACCTTGGGACCTGGAGTGTTTGAGGTGGGGTGTGATGTGGTGTGCGAAGAATAGGATGTGTGTAAATAAGTTTGTGGCGTATGACGATTTGCATGAAAGGACGATGGATGAGTGCGTGAAGCGGGTGGATGACAGGATGTATAAGTGTTGGCAACAACGGTGGGATGCATGTGTGAAAGGAAGAGTGACGTATAAATATACAGCGTGTTAATTTACCTCTGAGCCGAAATGAAATGAGTGATTCTAAACGTTGAAATAAGATGAAAATCAAGAATGACGAAATTTCGTTAAACGCTTTGTTAATTAGTTATTAACAGTTAAAAATTGCGCAAAATTAGGCAATCCACCTTGCAGCGCCGTCCGTTTGGCTGGCCACGCACAGACGAACTCAGGACCGTTTCGATGTGTTACAACGATTACCTCGTGGGGCGCACGAAAACTTGTTTGTCACTTCGGTCACCTTCCAAAACGCATTGAATGAATGTTGAATGACATTAACCCTTAACTACTCGCACGAATAAAATCGCTTAACTGCTCGCACGGGGTCCGTGGTGACCCCAATTTGTATGGATGAATTTTGATGATTCCTTTTTTTTTAATGAAACAAGCGAATAGTAATTATGAAAGTACTTTATTTAATCTATAAGACATAAAAACCACAACTTAAAATAAAATCTTCTAAGGCATAAAAATAACTAAAATATAAACTTCTACAATAAGGAACATTTTTGGCACAACATGAGATCATGCATTAAAATTTTATGAATATTTAGGAACTATGGCAATCATCGTTATTGCAGTTTTGGCAGTAAACAATGAAGTGCTCATTACACAAAAACTTTTTGCATTTACTGCATTTTGTGGATACTTTTCGGTCACTCTTTCTCGGGCAATTATAGCACCGCCCACGTTTAGTGGTAGGTGGAGCAGGTGGGGTTTCCAAACCATGTACTTCCAAAAGCCGCCTTTTTACTATTTTTGGAGTTGCTTTGACGTTGGTTCGACGTTTTTGATGACTTTCAACAAGTTCCGTTGCAAGTTGTCGCAAGAATAGACGCCTCACGTGAGTACGTACATTTGTTGTGTTCGCTTTGTGAACAACCAATGCATTTATGCATGTAACATTCAAAAAATGAAAAAATAATGCTAATGGCCAACGTTTGATTCTCCTTCCAACATTATATGTCCCACACATTTGGTCATTAGTATCTACTCCACCCTTTGTGCTATTATAATAAGTAATTATAGCAGGCTTATTCTTATCACCAGACACTGGGTCAATTTCTGCGTCATAATGCATTGAAGACAGTAATATCACAGATTTATTTGGCTTTGGTACATAGGATACCATGCTCATTGTTTTTTGAAATCCAAAGAGGGAACTGGTTGGAATTTTGGTCCTGTTAGGCAAAAATATCAAGGGTATGTCCGGTTTATTTTTCTTCAGTGTTCCAACAAGAGTCAGTTTATAGGACGGGTCTAACAAATCAGTGGCAAGTTGTACCCTTGTATACCAATTATCTGTGGTAATATTTCGGCCACTACCTTTTATCGGTTGTACAAGTCGTTTTACTATGTCGCTTGGGCTGTTAGAGACCTGATAAGGGCCTACTGGTTGTTTGCCAGAATAAACTTCAAACCCCAACAAATAAAAAGTTTTTGAATCCACTAGGGCTTGGATTTTTATTCCGTATTTATTCGGCTTACTTGGCATGTATACTTTGCCTTTGAATCGGCCCCGGAATGCAGTTAGCTGTTCGTCAATTGTTACATTCTCACTCGGGATATAAGCTTCTTTATATTTTGTTTGCAACATATCGCATAGCTCACGTATAGGGGCTAAGTTGTCAGTCTTTTGATGCTCAGATCGAGTTGCTTTGTCGTCAAACCGGAGCACATGTAACAAAAAAAGAAATCGCTGATAATTCATAGTTAGGTGAAACATCTCGACGCCACTACCATCAATTGCCCAGAGATCTATGTAGTTTAGATGCGACGCTCTCAGTAACCCAGCCATTATCAACAAACCTAAGAAGGCTTTCATTTCTTCAACATCTGTACTTTTTGCATCTCGGTCTCTTTGAAATTGGCCTTTGATTTCTTCAATGTATTTATTTGTATTCGTAACCAGTAAATTTAAAATATCTTCGGTAAAAAATAAACTGAAGCATTCTATTGGACTTTTTGCCCACTTTGCCGCTTGTTTGACACCCGGCAAATGCAATATGATGTTATGTGCACGGGTTCTAACTGCATTTGAGAGCGGCTCCTTATACCATTTTTGTTTAGGGCCATTTCTGCCATTATGTCTCGAAAAATAAAAATTGGCACCTTGATTTGTAGAGTCATCTTCGTCGTAGTCCGGCGATTCGTTTGAAATTTCCTCAATTTCACTAGCTGTGTCGTGTTCACTATGAAGGACTTCCTCTGCTTCCGACTCTGAATCCGAATCCCCAACATCCTGTTCTTTATCAGGTACATCCAGTAGCCACTGTGCAATACGTTCGTCTCTTGCATCCATGTTTGATAACTGAGGAATAAAAAAGACCTATATAAATAACATATTTGTACGAAAAATACAAAAACAAAGAATTCTAAACCAGTAAAACGATAGAAATTATCATTCACTATAATATTTCATTCAAAGTTATATCAATATCTAAATAAAAACAATAGAATATAAAAAGCTTACCTTTCTCAAAAAAGTTACGTAAGTACTCGCACGGGGTCACGGCTCAAGAGAGCAGCGGCGTGGCCTTCACCCACAGCAGCCTAAACGGTACTGAAGTATGTTTTTTAGCGCATATTAGGAGGCTAGCGGGCGCGCGGGGAGGTTCCAACTGTTACAAATGCATTTTTTCGATACACGAAAGTGCGTTGACCCCATGCGAGCTGTTAAGGGTTAAACCTACTTACTCGCAAAATCCACAAGAGCATGTCACAACTCGCTCATTGGGATTTTCGAGTAAAGAGGGTCAATGATCTTACAAAGCAGATAATATACTGTCCAAAAGTAAAACACTCACACGCATTTAAATCGCGATTGTCTGGTCTGCATTGTCTACGAAAGGTACACAACACACGTGCACGAATCAGTCATATTTTCACCGCCATTAAAATGTATTCTTTTCTCTCTTCTTTTACACTCTCGCAACACCACAAACGTGTGAGACAAACACACTCACAACTATATTTTATTTAAAACTAAATAAAATAAACTCTTATTTAAAAGAAATTAATTGTACGACACTAGGAACAATCTAAAAAAGCGTTTTTAAAGAAGTCGAAAAATAATTCCACTACTTAACAATGGCAGAACCAAATAACGACTGACGAATATGCGGGAAGAAGGATTTTTCTGCGACTGCATCAGAAGACATATTCTTTTGCCATCGACTGCATTCGATCGCCACCAGAGATCAGTCGTTAATGAAACATTGTGTTGATCCTCCGTCTGGCAATACAGCTGAGCGTATCTCCCGATTTGTCAAATAACTCTGTATATTCAATTAAATAGTATTCACTTTCATATATACGTTGAATTGAGATCGCTCTTTGTTGGGAGCGATTGACATCAGGTATTCTCTGAATCGAATCTATTTGTTGGTAGGCAAGATGTATTCCGAGGGTTATTGTTACTTGCAATTGTTCGAGACTTACAATAATATCCAAGGGAAGGAGGTTTTTAATTTGAATGAGTTGAAAACGAGGTTTCAGCGCTACCTATATTTGAGGGTGGTTGTGGGGACTTTGGTGGAGTTTGTGACTGATGATTTTTATCTGCCGCCGATCCGAATGGTAAGTAAGAGTACTTACCATGTTGAGAAGGATGGGGATCCTATTCTTTTCAGTGATTTGGTGGTGGTTGCGCAGTTCTCGAACGCCAGGATTGGAGGTATTTCTACACTGACTCAATGTTCACAATCAACGTCATAGGCATCAAGTGAAATTGAACTTAACAATAGAGACAAACATGCAATCTATGTATGGATACCTTCTCACCAAGGAATAACAAGGAATGAAAACGCTGACAAGGCTGCTAAAGAAGTTACACATCTCCCGGCTAATGAAATTAAAAAACCAATCCCCTACCAGGATCTCACCACTGCATTACAGTACAACGGTCGAAAAAGAGTTAAACAAAATTTGGACCACGAAAAGGAAAACTAAAATGCACAAGATCGAACATCTGTTAAAGAAAACTGAATCAGAAAAACCAAGCTGCAAAACTAATCTATAAAACTGATAACTAACCACTTATTCGAGTATAGAAAATTCTAAACCCAAAGGGAGAAACACAAACTAAATCCAGCCTTGGTCCTAACATCATTCGACCACGTAATGAACATTTTACAACATCTGAAGGATACCAAACTGATTGAAAGGATATAACCTACTATAGGAGTCGCTTATAACCTAGAAGTCGATGAGAAGTTGAACTTAGAAAAAATAATGCAATTTTTATTACTATTAGTGTTACTGTAATAATAAACGGTTTAAAATCTTATTCACTATTTGTCTTTACTGGTTCAAGCTATGGTTAGATTACGTACAAAGAAATTAAGTAAAAAATTAAAATGTTTCTAATCTTATCCTACTTTTAAAAACAGTTTAAATCAGAAGATTAAGTTTCATGTATTAAGACACTTTTCTACAAGGCTGTTCTTGGATAATTTTTTTTAAATTAAGTATGTTAAGTCGGTAATGTCGATAATAATTATTCAAGTCACTAAAATTATATAAAGTTAAAATAATCTTACAATATAAATATGGTATAATATATAAAGGTTTTATACTTCATTGTGTATATATTTATACATCTGTACAAAAAGTATAACTGTAATAAATATAGTTATGTATATACTACATTGCACTGAAAAGTTATTCAATTTTAATTAAAAAATTTCAATTCATTTAATTTAAAAATCTTAAATAGTAGGTTAAACAGTAAATAGTAGGTTAATCATAAACAGTTTCCACAAATTTTATTGTAATAGGAGAAATGGGTAACGTTTTATTATATACATTAAAAAAGTACAAAAATGCAAAGCTTTTTTCACATCGATATGCCATTTATATTTTAAATAGTAACTTTGATATTGATATTGAATATATTAAAATATCGAATTCATAATGCACTTCTGAGATTAAGAACGATAAGAAAATTCAAAAGTACAATTTCCGTGTAATAAGTTCCATGTACAATCTATAAGAAACAAAATGTAATCTTAAAAGTACCTTCTATTTCTTTGTGCATACATATCTTAAAACTAAGTTATATTAATTTATTCTCAAATACTTAATTATAGTGCTATAATAATATATAATTGATTAAATGGTAAATTTCAATTTTTAATTACGATTTTTTAAATAAAATTTGTAATGGAAGTATTTTAAATATTTGTCTTTGTAGTTATATACATTTAGAATTGCTTATAGCTTTATTCAAAAGATAAAACATTTTACGTATATATATATATATATATATATATATACACATATAAGAAGTAAGAGAAATCTAATCTTTAATATTATATATTTTGTTTAATAAGAATAAATTCTTTAATTCTTTTAACCTTCATTTTACATACATCTTGCAAATTCAAATTTTTCTCATTAAAATTTTTAAAAATAAAAAATTAAATTCTAAAATTTTATGCAGAAACTCCTTTTCAACTATTTACCTTAGATGCATTCTGTTAGTCTCATAAGCTGACCAGCAGATAACAGTTGTTTTCCTTACTATTATTATGTGGGATTTGTATCAAATCATCGATAATCACTATACCGACATTGCCTTAATCGACATCATTTGACCAACGTTAATTTTGTTAACAATATTGATTGACCAACATAATGAAAATAACATCACACCCGTTTCACTGATACTGATTTTGTAAAATTACGTTAGAACTACAAAGACAATTAATAAGAACTATATATTTAAAATAAGAAAGAATTGTAAAATAATAACTAAAATACAACTATACATCACGTAATATTATATTATATAAATTACAAAGTAATAACTACACATTCAACTGCATAATCATAATAACTAAACGTAATACCTATACAATGAAAAAGAACTGCAAAAGTGTAAAGTAACACAGTCGAATCTCGAGTGTAGATAAAAAGTAAAGGTGATGAAGCGTAATGGAAACTGTTGAAATCCAATGGTGGTGATGCAAGTATCAATGATTTCACCATGTTGGTCAATTAATATTGTTGACGAATCCAATGTCGTTGAAACGATTGTCGATAATTTAATACAAGCTCTATTACATATTATTATATTTGAAGAGAATTCTGTACAGGTTATGTAAGATTGACGTTTTTGAATAGTGTTGCTTTCAAAGCAAGGATACAATATAATACAATAAATAATTTTTTTTATAACAAACTATGTAATTAGCAAGATACTTATTTTGACTTAATTATATGAAGACTGAGAAACATTTAAAAGTATGTAATGTACTTCAAACTTTGTTTCTTTAAATTGTGAAATAGGAAATTTGAATTATATACAAATTGATTAGTCATTAAACAGTTTTTCTTTTATAACAAGCAGATCAAAGTCTAAAAGGTATAACAATGTTGCAATTCAAAAGTGTATCTTAAAGTGATTCCAAAGATTTAAATAGAATTAAAACTTATGACAATCTACACCTATCTCTATTTGTGGAATGTACAGGTTCCAATGTTCTTCGTCTAGCAGAATCTTCCTCTTGCATTGAAACTTCTAGAGCTCTTGCAAGAGCTTCATCTTCACTCATACTACCTTGATAGTTCTTGAGGATTTCACCATTTCTTCTATTTACTTTCACATTATTTTCATGAGCATTTAGTCTTTTTCTTCGAATTGCCTCTTCTTTACCTATACATGCATGATCCGTTGGATGTCTATGCTTTAGACAAAAATTTTTACTACACTCAGAACAATGTACTGGAACTATTTCTTTAATTTTGCAACCTTTTGATGAACATCTGAAATAGAAAAAATTATACTATATGTTGTATGTATGTTCTTGTGAAAAAAATACTTAAATTACATCTTTAAAAAATTTACATTCTCAAAATGATAAACTTCTATAGTCTAACTTAAGCTGATTTGTTTAAAATTTTATATTAAATTTTATAATCTTTACAACTGAATTTTTTTTACTTTAATTCAGTAGTCTAATCTTTTTAATATATACAGAGGAAAAAAATTTTGGAGAAACATTACAACTGAAATTTTAGATGGCCAATTTTTCATTATTTTTTTATCTATTCGTATACTCAATGAATCTCGCAACATGATATTTTCAAATAATTCATAAATTACTACTTGTATAAAAAGAATATTTCAAATAAAAGTTATATGGTATTAAAAGTTCACAGAATGCAGTAATCAGTTTTTGTTACATTGCTTTAGGATATAGAGGCCATCTACACTTTCTCAAATATGATGCCCAATTCCAAAAATTCAATAAGTTAAAAATAATTAATAGTTACTGAAATATTCTATTGAGATAATCACATTAATATTACAATATTCTAACATCATAAATCATACTGAGTCATTATGATTGTATAACTAATACAGAGAGTATTTAAAAATTTATCAATGTTACATCATGTTAACTTTTGATTATTATAAACATTTATTATTCATAAAGAAATCAAAACCTGTAAAACATTGTTTTTGATATGAAAGAATAATGTTACCTATTAGAAAAAACCTTTTGATTAGGTTTTTTCAAATCCAATTGACACTCATTATCAATGTGCTGTTCTACAGCAATATCTGGAGGATCACCCCGTTTAGTAGGCACTGGAGCATTACAGAGAGGACATACAGGAACTTGGATATCTTTCTTGTAAACACTTGGACAATTATGGTTGTTGTATGATATGTGTTCTGTGCAAAAAATTGCTGAGCAGGCATCACACTTAAGAGGTAAAAAGTCTAATCTATTGCAACTATTTTCTGAACAATGTTCGCCTAAGTTTGGAAATTCCATCTTTGCTCAGAAGAACCTAAAATAAAAATTATACCAAATATTAGAAATAAAAAAATTAGCAATTTTAAAAATTTAAGAAAACACACTGATATATCAATAGAATTAAATGTTATAAAATATGAAAGAAACAATAATAATTGTTTCTCTATTAGTGAGAATAAAATAATAAAATGATATGGCTTTATTGCTCAAATATGAATACAGATTTTAACAATCCAAGTTTTTCAAAAATAAATTCTTAAATATTTAATCATATAAAATTATTATAAACACATTTATGTTAAAACTTTTTTATATTTACGAACAAATTATTCAAATTAAAAACTGTTTTAATAATTGAATCATATAATTAAGTAATCAGAACGTCTTTTAGTATAATAGTATAAAATAATTTATAACTGTAATTTATTTTAATTCTGAATTCCTTATTTGCATTCATTCTAATAAAAAGAATTCATACTGAAAATAGTGGTAATAATAACAAAAATCAAGAATTAAATTGTTAATAGCTATGTATTAATTTAAAAATAGTCAGAAAACGATTTTAAATGATCATAAATTACAAATTTTGAAACAATTGTGAAAAATTTACTGCAATAAAATGTTTAGAAAATTGTTAAAGAAATATTAGAAAATCCTGCAACTTAATTAAATATTCCGAAAGTGCATAATCATAACTTTGCATCATACGTGTCATTCTTAAAGAAATATGTTTTTTCTAAAAAGTTATATATTTGTTTAATCATTAAAGATATTGCATAAAAGATTAAAATAATTTGCTAAAAGAATATAGCTTATAATCTCTAATACTTTATATATCGTTCCTAACCTCTATATTTAAGAAGCTAATAACTAAAAACTATAAAGTTAAATAAAACAGAATAATTTATAAAAATAAATCTAAAAAAACATGTAAAATAAATATAATACTCTACAATATTATATGAGTACATACCTTAAATTATATTCAAATAAAAATAAAAATCTGTTATAATTCCTTCCTTCCTTCGACACTCTAAAATTATTATTTCACTTTTACCACATATAATAAAATAAATCTTTCTTTGGACAATTCAATTCCTTATATTTCTAAAATTTTCTTAATTTTTCATAAAAGAGATTGTAACAATACAGTTCCTCTAACCATGAGACTCAAAATACAAATGTAGTTTTCTCGAAGTAGCAAATGCTGACTTTTCAAATTTGATGTTGATAAAAAATACATGAACTTATGAAACGGACGGAATAATCATGTTACTCAAAGGATGACGCGAATGAAACAGTACTATTTTCAGGTAAAGTGGAAGTGGAGACTTAACTCGGAGAAATTAGGTACTATAATTTAGGAAGAAATTTAATTATAAAAATTATTTTCAAATGACTCGAATTAAAGCCAGATTTATAATATATATAAATTATTTTATAATTTTATTATATAACATATTTTTTATAACCTGTTATATTATATACTTGTTTTGTTTTTTTGATAAGGTTTATGACTTTATTATATGTAACGTTATATAGTGTGGACATAGCTTAATGATGATATTTTTTTATTATAAAATTATTGATTCTGTTATTAAGTTTAATTTTAGTTTATTTCTATAGAAATTTTATAAATATTTGAATATAGAAATATAATATATTATAAATAATATATAACAGATTATAATACATGGGAAGAAATTGATTAATTATTGAATAATAGCATTAATTCATGGAATATAACAATGTATAGTACAATATATATAATATTATGTGCTATTATATAAAAGAAATAAAGCTCGTCAATTACATTTATGTATACAATTTTCACCAAGTATATAACAATTGAATTTTGGCGCGTCTTGAAAGCTATTATTCCATTTTCGCGTTCCACAAGTTTGAAATGAAAGGAACACGGAACGCGCTCTTGGCGATTTACAATCATAAACTTGAGTTTGCTTTGTACTTATCACTGAAGCATGGTTTTATTATGATTTTTGAGCGCCAGGTGGCCGCGTTTTTGTTGTCCGTTTGTCGAACAGTACAGGTCTCAGCGCCATTACATCGATTAATGTCACTGTACTTGCGTTTCACGTAACTAATTTTCTCATAAAGAGTTAAATTCGAAATAAACAGTTGGTCGATATGTCGACTAAACGGAAAAATCCAACAGCAAAGAAAGGCCGCGCGAAATCAAGAAAAGTCGAATATGACGAAGAGGACATTTCTAGCGAGCACGATTCAGATGTTGATGACGCCGAAACCGGCTCAAACGTCGACGGTGAGGACGCTGCCGAAGATGATCTTACTGATGTTTCCAGTATTCCGGAATTGCCACCACCTGAGGTGAAATTATTTTAATAATTTGCTTATTTATCCCAAGTAGGGAGTATACTGAGAGCTGAAGGGATGAAAAAGCGACGTTGGTATTTACAACTCTGGTGGGTTTTGCAACTATGCATTTCCTACGTTTTTTAAGTAAAGAAAAGGCCGTTCAAAAATTTATGGAATCATACAGTATTGTTTGCATTTTCAATGTTTTATACACGTTTTATACACATAGTTTTATTGATTTCATCTAATAAGTTAGATACATGATTTTTATTGTCTGACTTAAAATTTATATTTATTTTTTCAATAAAATAAATGAATAGAATGACATAAAATGTACTTTATGAAATTAAGTTGTTTAATTCAGTAGTTACAAAAATATACAAAAAATTATAGATTAAATTTTTAGGAAAATTTGTTGAATAATTTGTATTTTTCATTGAATTTATGTTTATTGTAGGGAGGATGGGGAAAACCTGGAACATTACTCATGTGTGGTCTTACAAACTGGGACATGGCAGGTCGCAAGAATCCACCGAAAGGTGTGAAAACTAATGTCGGGCGTAGTTTGTGGACACCACATACTTTTAAAAATTTGAATGGTGCCAGAGTCAGATTAGTTGCTTCTGGTCCAGCTGCTTCTCACAGTATTATTGTTACTGAGGATAATACATGTTTAGCTTTTGGTAGAAATGATAAAGGTAAATGAATGAAAGGTAAACAAAACTTATCTTATGATTAAGTATTAAAATGTAAGTAAACATGTGCTTTAAATAAACTAAAAATCTTGCAAAATTTATTAAGCTGTGTCATTTCTATTAGTGTTAAAGTAACAAAGTTTTAATTTGAAATTAGTTATATGAAAACATATTTTCATAATTGTACTTGTACTTTTACATTTCTAAGTCTCTATGGAATAATGTTTTAGGTCAGTTGGGTGTTGGTGATACAAAACGTCGGGATGAACCTACTGAAGTTACAGCATTAAAAGGACATACAGTTATAGGAGCATCCTGTGGTCGCAATCATACATTATTTTTAACAAGTCGCGGCATTGTATTTGCTGCTGGAGACAATAAATTAGGACAGTGTGGTGTTGGTAAATCCGACGCTTGCATTGTCTCTGCTACTAAAGTAAAGTATTCTGGTCCACCAATAGTGAAAGTAGGATGTGGTGCAGAGTTTTCAATGATCTTAGACATCAAGGGTGGTTTACATTCGTTTGGAAGCCCAGAATATGGAGCTTTGGGTCATAACACAGATGGAAAATATTTCTTAACAAGCACAAAAATGGCTTTTCATTTTGAGAAAGTGCCTAAAAGAATTGTCTTATACATTGAAAGAGCCAAGGATGGACATGTTACGCCTTTAGACCGTGTTGAGATTACAGACTTTAGTTGCGGTCACTATCATACCGTTGCGATTGATAGTAAAAATCGTGCATTTTCCTGGGGATTTGGAGGTATCGGACGCTTAGGTCACAATGAGCAACGAGACGAATTAGTGCCTCGCTTAATTAAATACTTGGAACCACCTAATCGTGGTGTTAGAGCTGTACATTGTGGTAGTACTTATAGTATTGCTATTAATGTACATGGATCAGCCTTAATGTTTGGACAAACGAAACGTACTGGAGAAGCAAATATGTATCCTAAGCCAATTCAGGATTTATCAGGCTGGGAAATTAGATGCGTCGGATGTTCTCAGACTAGTGTAGTAGTCGCAGCAGATGATTCGGTTATTGCTTGGGGTGCTAGTCCTACTTTTGGTGAATTGGTAAATAATTGTATAATGAATAAATATGTTCATATACTTTTGGTGACTTTTAAACTAAATTCCTCTTCTTCAATTGATAATTACAGGGTTTTGGTGAAATGCGTAAATCTTCGACTACCCCAATGGAAGTGAAAGCACTGGAAGGTTTGTATATTACTGCTGTTACCTGTGGTCTCTCTCATACACTCTTGATTTGTCGAGACGAATCCGAAGAAGAGAAAATTAAAATTAATAAGCTTCAAGTTTATTCTGTTTAAACCATACAATTTACGTTTTAATAATTAAAAGTAAACGCTAATTAAATTATCTCATTGGTGCGCTCAGAAATTTTTCTGTATTTATCACAAGCATTATTACACTTAAAAGAAAGGAAATCATATTTCAAATGAAAGTACATTATCACTTTTTGATTAAATAAGTTAGCTTAACGACTTAACGAAAAGATTGAAAGATCTGTGAACGGTTTATTAATAGACTGCAAAAGACGTCCATATAAAGTATAGACTTAACTGTTACTCTCTACTTTGTACTTCCATTTTTACTTATTATGCTAAGAAAAATTTATCATAATCGGAAACCCCATTCTGTTAGTAACTCAGGATATAAACCAAACGGATAAATGCAAAAATATATTTTGATACGTTGCTATTTTATTGAAGTACTCTTTCTCTTACTCTCTGTATCTTTAACAAGAAGAACAGAAATAGTTGATACATATAAAGAAGTGCTGGGAACTATAAAAAACATGTTATGGAATTTAAAAAGTACTGCCTTTATATTTACCTTCCATTTTAATTTTCTATAATGCAAATAGTTTATATCATTGATTCATAACAGTAGTACCTGAATCATTAAATCTGCAGAAATCAGTCATATTCTACATTTCTATGTATATCCTATACATGTACAAGGATATTTTAAATGTGATTATGCAGAGCAAAAGTGAATCTTGTGCTTTAAGTGATTGTCTCTTAATGCTCAATGCATAAAGAATGTTTTATGAACTCATTTATTTCCATACTCAAAGTTATGGAGTCTTTTCTAGTAGCTATGAAAAAATTTTTTCCAAACCAGCATTGTTATTATCATATACCTTAAACTAAGAATTCTTTCATAGTTACACTTAGCAAAGGAAGACTCAATGAGAAAAGAATATACATTGTTAATTACAGTACTGTATAGGATGATTGGGAGGACCTTGTAATGGATTTAAATGTGATTTTGGACACCATATGCTATTAAAAACTCATGTATACGTATTATAATTAAGGCTATCCACGTCTTAGTAGTGAATGTAATCGAAATTTTATATATCATTTAATTTTAGAATTACTAAAAATATAAAGAATCCATAAGAATTCATTATAACGTCGTATGTTTAAAAAAGATTACAATTAGAATCACTGCCACAATGTACGAATTAAACTCGTGTTTGGAGTCCTTTTTATATTGCGATGAAATGAATTTAATATCTGTTCGTTCCATTTTGTTCCATGTAATACTTCCGTAAATTATATTGCACCGTTTTAGTAAACTTGGTACAAATGTACAAGGCAAATTATAAAATAAACAAGTTTTTTAAGTAATTTTTATCAAGGAGTTGTAAATATCAATTTTTTAATAACATTTTTGTTCATTACTAAAGTATTTTAGTACTTAAAATGAGAAAGCAATCAGAGGTCATCGCTCTTGTCAGACACATTGATTTTACATGAACTACGTATCTCAGAAAAATCACAATTACCAATTTTCCTTATTGGTTTTTTTAAGCATTTCCAGCATTGTGCTTTAATTCGATGTAATTCTTGATGATATTTGCAAAATGTGCAAGGGAAATCTTTGGCTTTTTCATTCAAATCTTTAATTTCTTCTTCCTCTAAATGTTTCCTCGCCTATTTTAGAAATATTAATTATTTACACTAATATACGGTATTAAATATTGTATCGATAATCTCTGAACGAAATAAAGTAATTATTTTTTAAGCACTAAAAGTTATTGGAAGTGATACTGACAATAAGCTTCTGATCCATTGCTATAGTGGATAATGCAATTAATTGTTTAAGATTGTCCTTTTTACTTTGGGGAACGTTACCATGTATCCAACGCAATAATTGATATGCTATGAAATGTACTGGATCTGATGCTTTGTACTTTAGAGTTCTAGCCATTGCCCATACTAATGGTACCATGAGATTTTGCCTGTAGTTACAGAAAATTAAAGAATAAATTAAAAGAAAGAAACAATTTTTTGGGTGGATCACTATGTCGTACAGCTATAATATTTCAAAGTGTACAAAATATATATACATATGCAGTTAAGTTAAGGAATCATAGAAAATAATAGCCTATATGAATATCTTCATCCATAAATTTTAGGACACCTATATTAATTTTATATAAAACATCATATTTAATCTTGATTATGTAATCATTATACCTAGTTTCATGACATCATCTTAGCAAAATTTAAGGTACATGTATGTATTTGCTATTGATACAATTATAGATGATCAGTTTAACATAGCTTATTAGAAACGTATGATGTTACGAATAAAGTAATAAGGTTTCATTTTAAAGGATTAATTTGATCTTCAAATTTCCTTTACTGCTTAATTTACAGATGATGTATTCCATAATACTAAACACCATTTAGAAAACTATTTTTTTAAAGTTTTTATTTTTTTACTATACATTCCAACATTTCTAGTTAAAACAAACATTTTGTATATTAAGAGCTATTATCTAAAATAACTTGTCTATTGGCTATATAAAAAGATAATAAAAATGTTGCATTTAAAGACCTGCTAGATGAATTTCTTTATATCATCTTATATTTTCTGAAATATCAAGGTGACAAGCTATTTTAAGGATAATGTAATTATTTTAATGCAGCACTGTAGTCGAGTTTGAATTCATTCGAAATTATAGCATCCATCACTTTTCAGTATTTTTGAGTTATTACAGAGCAGTTGGATACGATGAGAAAATACGATATACCAACGTGAGGAAAGGTGATACAGTGGTAGCTTCCGGCGAATATATAAAAAACATTGTACATACGCATGTACATGAGAACTAACTATGTACGCAAGGAAACTTCCAATGTGTAGTATTTTTAAATATTTATTTAAAACATTAAAAAAAGGGGGCAGCTTCAAGGATAAAATGTTCATGCGAGAAAACGTACAACAGCAGAGACTGCAGTTCTAAAATTCATTATCATTAAATCACACATAAGTTGGTGACAAGTATATTAGTTAGTATGATTTGCATACCACACAATACATATTGTCATCCATACCACATATTTTTGGATCAAGAGCTACATGGCCATAATTTTCTCAAACAGAGTTATGTGAACAGTATTTACAATATGATAATTTCATTCAAACAATATTATTTAGTAACCTTTTTATGAACCATGAGAAGATAATGTAAACAGATGGATTATTCATTATTAGTTTGCAAAAGATCCACACTGGTTTCAGGTTGAGCATCTTAGAGTGTAAACATGTAATATGACATAGACCATATAAGTAGCTTCTTTTATGGAATTAAATGTAAAAAAAAACATGTGTAATTTTTAAAAGGCATAAACGCTCGTTTTACAACGCCATACTGTTCACTACGCATTAATTTCAAGAATTCATTTATCCTTAACAACTATTTTGAAATCGATAAATTATTTGAAATGGATTTAAATCCATTAAGATTTTTCCTTATATGCGGATATTAAGAGCTACTATGGAGCTACTACTACTATTTATTAAAATGTACCAATCACTGCTAAATATATATAACAGCATATTAAAAACGTTTACGATAAAAATACTAAATACATATTAAAAGTATTAATATTTTGTCTAATATTGGGGCTCAAAGTCAATTCAAGACCATTAAATTTGTGTTTTTATCGGCTATGATACATTAAAAACTTAAGGTCATCTTGATACTTCAGGAAATATAAAATGTATTTAATTAATGAATCTCTTCAAATGCAACGTAAGGTTTTTTAATATAACCAATAAATAACGAATAATTTTAGATATAATTCTTATTGATCTATTTTGTATGTATTGGTAAATGGTAAGATTTTTAGTGTAACATTGAGTATATGGATTATTTTACAGTTTTTTAAAAGTTTTAATAATTTGCTAAGGATTTTTTTAAATTTACTTAATCTTCTATAATTATTCTAATACTTTTAAACAGGTATGTGTGTACGTATAAGCAATAGATTCAGATCAAGTAAAATTAGGATGAACTGCTGGTATACCGCGTTTGTTTAAGTCAATATATACATTTCGTTACAAATAAACAATTTCCTGACGAAGATATATACTGAAAAAATAATCGTAGATTTTAATGAAATTCGTGTGTGATTTAATTATCAATAAAAATATATTTTTGTTGTTATTAACACTCAAAGGATAAAAATAGTACTAAAAATTAAAAATGTGAAATATATTTGATCGAATATTTCGAAATTATTAATAATAGAAAGTGGTGTAAACTGATCGATTTTTATTTTTAAATGTTAGTTTTATTCCGTAAACGGATTTAAAACCATTTTATTTAACCAATTCAATATTTAACTAGTATATTAAAAGTAATAATTTTTAACAATGTTTAATACATAGTATATAATGGGAATAAAGATTTGGAAGAATAACCATTTTTATTCCGAATCTGTTTTATTTGAATTTGAATACGTGAACGCATTACTATATCTGAAAAATTAGAAGGATTAACAATAGAGAAACGTTCAAAAACCGTAATTTCATTACTAAAAGTTTATTTCTAAAGAAAAATAGTTCAAAAAATAAGAAATCCTAATTTTCAATAGGATAGACATAAAAGTTCTTTTCTACCGATCGGTAATACTTTATTTAAATATTCAGAAAGTCTGAGAGAGGCTGATGATTACTTTGTTCAAACTATATTTAAGTAAATAGAATATACTAGAAACTGCATCAGAAATAGAAATTAGAAAATGTCCATTATAATAATAAGGTGTTTATGATATCGTATCAAGTTTTCATTGTAATGTAATAATTGATAAGGCTTTTGTTGTAATACTAAATATGAGTTCTTTGTAATCCAAAATTATAAAGTAGATAGTAATTTTTTTAAATCTTAATAATGTCCAATAATTCTTTGGATTTACTTAATTTTTCATAAATTTGTTGTTCATTTGTTCCATATAAACAAAAGACTACTGTAAGAAGAAGGAAAACTAAAACTACTATACAATAAAGTAGCAAAAATTTAAAAAGACTGATCGTGGATGTGGAAAAATGTTTTATGAATGAATAATATTCGATTCTAAGTATACGTATACGTATATGTTTGCGACAGCTAAGAAAGCGACTTATAAGTGTGTTTAATAATAATTAAATATGGAGAATGATCTAAAAAAAATTAATATTCAATCATTTTAAATAATCATACTATGTTATGTAAAACAACAATTCAAAATGTACAGCAATGATTTGAAAAAACTGTTTACAAAAGTTTCTAGAATTGTGTTGATCTCCAGTCTTATAATTTAAGCTTCATTTAAAAAACTTGGGATGATTTAAATCGGAAAATCTGAGAAGTTTAACTAAAATCTAAATCTGATTTATAAAATTATTTACAGCTAAAATTGTTTAAAATAATGATTTAGAGATACGACAGGTATATAGACGAGAAAATTTAATTAGGTATTACATAATTGATGGGATTTTTACTGTAACATCGAGTATATGAATTCTTTATACTCTAAATTAACATAGCAGATAATAACTGTTAAAAATTTTAATAATCCCTTAATGTCATAGTATTTTTGAATGAAGGTATACGTGCGTAGAAAAATACTTTCTCTATGGATCTCACTGGTGTAATATATTTTCATGTAACATATCGATGAAATATATTATACATATATATAGATATACATAATCATTATTTACCTTAGATAATTTCGTGCATTTAACTCATATTCTGATTTATTTTTTGTTAGAAGATGACACTGACATGCACACTGTTGAAAGTAATCTAAGGTCTCCATGAAACTGGAACTGCTTTTAGAGACACTCATTTTACAGATATTTTGTATTATCTCTAAACTACTATTGGTTGGTTCCAATATAGTCAAACTGCACTCACATATTATTTCCTACGAGTAACATTAAATATAAAAATAAGATAATAAGTGAAACAGTTAAATAACTTTAGTCAGACCTTCATATTTAATAAGTTTTCTTCCATTTTATTAAGTCCTATGTCAGTTAACATTTGTTCAGTTTCTTCATCGATTCCATGTTGTTCTACTAATTGTACAATATTTTCTTTTATCCCAATATATCTTAAAAATTGAATTATTTTAGGACATGCGATATTAGTTGGAGATTGCCAATTTAAAATTCCAGGAACATCAATTCCACTTAAAATCAAACGACAAAGAGTACTTGCACTTTGAAGTGCTACTCCATAAATAATAATACTCCAACACTGCATTTCACTAAAACCTATAGGCCTTAAATTTAAAATTAATTCGTCACTGAATTTTTTTGACCACATTTCTTTAAACTCTAGAATGTATGGCTCTACATTGAATTTTTTAAAATAAAGAAGTTCACAGTAACTAAGACTAATAAGACCAAGTTTCATTGCTTTTAGGATGATATGTATAGACATGCCTACAAATTAAATGAAATTAATTTAGCCTTTTTTAAATTACTTTTTAATTTATATTATATATAGAAACACCTTTGTTTTGTAATTCCTTTAAGACACGAATGTTATATAAACCACTATATATAGTGATCCATAGTCGATTTTCATTTATAACTGAAATCTTTTTTGGTGTATCCGATTGAATATGAATGCATTGTTTAAGTCTATTTGCAAGCAATCTTAGCAATTTCTCTTTACTCCATGTTCCATATATTTGAAGTCCTTTGCTAGTTAAAACAATATTCAATTTAATTGTTTGTAATGTTTCTTCTGATGATGTTGATGAGTATGTTGAACTAGATTCAGAAGAATTATTCCTATAAACAGAAGACTGGTTTTAAATAAAACGAATATTTTGTAATTTTATGATTAGAGGACACATTTAATATGATATTACAGCATATTTTCTTTTTTATCGTATAGATATTTATTAACGTTTCCAATGTTTCTATCACAATGTCGATTATTTAATACAAAATGCTTTATTTCTTATTTAAATATGTACAAAACTGACCTAATTTTCAAGACATGACATTTTTTAGATGGTTATATAAAATCCAATATTCTAACAGGCAACTGTTCATGTTAAGCAAAATGACATATTTTATTAAAACTTAACAATAAAAATATAATAAATAATTTTGATATCTTTAAAAGATATTTTAAATGTACAGATCTACTCTTCTTACAAAGTAATTTTATTTATTTTACATACATTAAAATAACTTGATTGGATAATATATTTTCTACTCATTTAACTTTATCTGTAAAATACAGGCATAAGAATGAAAAAATAAATAAATTCAAAAGTACACCCCTACATGTTTATATATGTAAATATTAAATTTCAATTAATAACATAGTTGTAAAAAACATTAGAAAATTTTGAAATGCAAATGTTACGATATAATACGAAAAATATATTTCATTATAAGAGTTAAAAACACTGTGTTTGCTTGTGATATTATTTCAGTTCTATTATTTATTAATCATTAAATTACGCATATATGCATAATATATTTACACGAATATAAATTTTATATTACAAATATCTATATAAAATTTAACTATTTGACAAAGAATTAGAAGTTACAAGCAAACTCATATTTCTGATTTATGTATGAAAGATTCCTTCCATAAAATATAAACAAATAATATGCTATGTTATTATTCACATTTGCTTTTAAACTTCTTATACTTTGAAACTTAATTTTCAAGTAAACTTTAGACCATCTTCAAAGTATGATTTCCTTGCAAGTATTAGTCGGATTTTATATTACAGTTAATTAAGTCAAAGCACAATAACAATTTGAGTACATATCAACTGGCTGCATTTCATCGACCAACTGTATTGATCTCTGACCTCTGTGTCTTGCACCTCCCATAATACCATTATTATATGACTTAAGAAGAGTATGTCGATCCCAAAGACCTGGCGTTTGTATTATCTATAAGTAATATTAATTTATAATAACTGAAAAAATATCTGGAAAACAATAAATAATTATACCTTTTGAACAAGTTCTTCAAAACAACATTTGATTCCATCTGCTGTTTTTGCACTACTTTCAATATACAGAGTTTGATGTCTTCTAGCAAATTGAAGACCTTCTTCAGTGCTTACTTCTCTGTTTGGTAAATCTATTTTGTTACCAACCACCATTTTAACAATATCTGTCTTATTGCAATATGTATTTAATTCGTTAAGCCATGTTTCTAACTTCATGAAAGTAACTCTATCTGTAACATCATATACTAATATAGCACCCTGACCATCTCTGTAATAACTAGGTGTTAAAGTACGGAAACGTTCTTGTCCAGCAGTATCCTGAAATATTTTATTTATTTATATTATAGAAGTATACAAAATTTCTTTAACAACAATAAATTAAAATAACTAACCCAAATTGCAAGTTTCACTGTGTTGCCATCTATCGTAACTTGCTTAGTTCTGTAATCCATGCCAACCGTGCTTTGCATATTTTCATGAAATTCATCCTCCGTAAATCTGAGGATTATACTGGTAACAAAAACAAATATACGAAATATGTTCATTTATATTATATTACAATTATATAGCATTTTTAAGGATAAATACCTTGACTTTCCAACATTTGATTCTCCTATCATTAGTAGTTTTAACACTGTCAATACTTCTTGATCCAGAACCATTATAGTATTATATCACAAAAACTCAATATAAATACTTTATTTATTTTTGTATAGTATTATTGCTGTTACAAATTAAATGGAAATTTTAATACAGATATTAATTACAATTTAAATAGTTTAAAATTTTTTAATCTTTCTCAACATCTTGAATTATATTATTATAATAGTTATCGATTTTCTCGGAATCATTCTAATTATAAAATAAAATCATTATTCATTTTATTTATATATCATTTCAATTTAAATAAAATTCATTCAAATTCACTTTAAATAAAAAATTTACAATGTATTGGTGTATGTATTCATACATTTACTTGCATAAGATTAATTACAATAATGAAATTCAAACAGGAAAATAAACAATCTTAATAAATTTTGTTTACTAACATTAAAAGATATTTTTCAATGATAAGATTACAAATTGACACTTATGCTATTTAATTTCGTTATAAATTGTTAATAACTGCTTACCGCAAGTATAACGTCACTGGAGTGTAATGACTGTCATCCTTTCTTGAAACGCATGAATATAAATTACAAAAAACTGTTATCGGTACGACCTAAATGGTAAAAAAATGAACATTAAAACAATTATGATAGTTGTTGCAAACTACTATAGATGTCGTCTGTACTAATTTCCAATAAATTATTATATTAACTAAAAAATGTGTGGTGTAAATCGTTTCCTCCCCTGTTACGTGTTTGGAGAAAAAAATGAGACGGATGACGTGAAAATTTCAACAAAACAAATACAAACACCTTATTTGTTAAAATAAAAAACTTTCCCTAAAAATATCTACTATTATTGAAACTTTAAATCATTATCTAAATATAAGATTTAAAATACATCATTATTCACAATAAAATAACATAATAAACCAGGAAAAACTTAAAGAAATCATCTAAGACCTTCTTAAAGGGCAGGATAATTCTGTACTTAAGCGAAAAAAGATATGGCTGTCAATATTCCTAACCTTAATAACGTGATAAAAACGTTATCACATATAAAAAAGATAACAGTTTTATCAAAAATGTCAACTATCAAATAGCGTCAATTCGTACAGACAGTGTCTAGCGATAGTTCTTGCGCGATGTAAATTGTCCGAACAATCAATCAATATTCGTTTTAGTCTTGAATTTGTAAAGTACGGTAAGAGAAGGAAAAGTAAGTTATACACCGAATATGCCATTGATGAGTGAAACTGAATTGTGTATTCTCTTGGTAAGTACTCACCAACGAGGGCGTACTAAAAAAGACGGGTGCGTGTGCGTATCTTCAAGTATATTTGAAATCTAGAACAAAGTAAATTTTCGTTTGCTATAGTGGCAGAACGCTAAAACGAATAGGACAAAAAAGATGGCTGCTGGTAGGCTGCCATGAAGGGGCTGCGTTGCTCATGCTTGTGGAAATGGGACGTTGCGACATCGAAGTGTCACTGTCGTGCTTATGAAGTTTCACAAAGTGATTATCAAGTGACGTGAAGTGTTTTGTGTTGCCAAAATTACGAATTAATTATCCAGGATGGCATCTGAAGGGTAAGAAAATTTTTGATTCTAGGGAAATGAAAATATGACACGATAATAGTGGCTATGTTTGGCGGATCAATAGTGAATTTTTTTCCCAGTGACCCGTCCCAGTTTTCTTTGGAGAGAGGCTCGTCGTATACTTGAAATACAGTTGTGTTTTTCTTGCTTTTCTTAATTTATCAATCGATCTGGGTGGGTTTCTTCTGTTAAAATTCTTTTACATTTATATTTTGCACATATTATTGAAGTCATGTCTCTTATTTTTCTCTATCTTTCACCACTTTCGTTTTTCCTCTCTTATATGCAGCTATGCACGAATGGATTTCTGCTGCCTATTTTAGTCAATTGAACGGATAGCATGACATCAGGCAGTTGCTCGTGTTGCAGCCAGCATTCTTATCAATTTATGGTTATAAGGGTGGGGGTAGATACCTTTTTATTGCAATGAAATTTTGTTGGATTTCAAATGTTTTCTTTATGTTTTCTGAATAGTTTTTCATGACAATCGTCAAGTATTGACACTTATTGTTGAATTTATTATCAAGTTTATCCTCTAGTAAAAAATTTTCATGCAGTATCTTTATGTCTCATTTTTTTCTAATTTGGTAAAATACTATTTATTAATTGTCTGTAATTTACAATCAATTGTGTAGACTTTATTTTTCATTTTGACAAATTCATTAAACCGGTTGTCACTTGAAATTTCCAAATGTATTGTACCTAATCTCCGATTAAATCCTCGCATTAAACATTCTATCGTGCACATTTTCTTTTCACCTTTTCACCCTATTTTTAGAGGTTTTAATTATAGTAATAAAAAGGAGTAACAAATTTATCTTTAAATATGCGCTACATGCTTTAATGATTTAATATGCGCCCAAGCTCAATATGCATTCAAATTATCTCAGGTTAAATATTGTTATATTTTAACAATTTTAAATTTAATATCTTTATTCATATGTGAAGAATATTAATTTTTTTAGTAAATTTTTAATTAATTTAGAATCTTTTTGTTATAATTGATTTTTAAATAAAATTCATGTGATACAAAAATGATATACTAATAAGAAAAAAAAAGTGAAGTTATATGTATAATTGCAGTAGAATGGAATGGGTGGAAATTATAGAACCTCGCACCAAGGAGCATATGTATGCTAATCTTACTACTGGAGAATGTGTATGGGATCCTCCACCTGGTGTACCAGTGTAAGATATATATTTAAACAAATATTTATAAATATAATTACAAAGGAAATAATTTATTGTTCTGGCAAAACTTTAATTTTAATTTTTTCTGAATTAGTTTAAAGAATATTATAAGCTCAACTTTCCCATTAAGGAAGCTAATTGTTTAAAATTAGGTTGTCTTTCTAATCTAATTAGCTTGGTGAAAGTTATCATATAAGCTTTTCCTTTTGTGATATAGAATGTATTTATAATTTACAAGATTTCTATTTCATACATGTTTTACATTTAAATGATCTTTACAACCTGAATTTAATAGCAATTGAAATATATAGTTCTAAAATTTGTATAAATTTAATAATTTCTATGATATTAAGTATTTATATAGGTAGATATATAGTTCTCTTGTGTGTTTAATTATAGCAAAAAAACAGACAATAATCAATGGTGGGAATTATTTGATCAAAATACTTCACGGTTTTATTACTACAATGCAACTTCTCAGAAAACTGTATGGCATCGTCCAAGTGATTGTGACATCATACCTTTAGCAAAGCTTCAGGTGAGTGATTCATATTTTCTGATAACAAACATCTAATTTGGTAGAGCACTGATACTATATTAAAAACATCTTCAATATTATACTGTAAATTAGGTGAGTTACACAGATTTTTGGAATTTCAAAAAGTGATAAATATCTATCAAGATTACATATGTTTACTTATAGAATGCAATTTTATTATAAATATATATATTCCATATTGACATAGTAATATAAGTAAAAGGTATAAGTATAAAATATGTAGACATAATAATTTAAGAGCTTATACTACTGTGCATTAATGTAGTCTCTGTAGAATGTTGGGGATATAAGTTAGTAAATTGCTCGCTCTGCTTACAGCTATAAATAGATGTTTGTAGGTAGAAGAAAAAAAACTCTGGTTTACATTTATACCATATTAGATTATACCGTACTAAATTTTTTATACTTTAGGGTACATAATGTGAATTGTGTTTAAGGATATTACAAATTTTTACTATTTTTATATATTATATAATGCTTATAAAAACATTATAAATAATAAGTATTTAAAAATATTCCTTTATCTGTTTTGTATCTAATGCTATTAGATTAAATTTAATGAAAAATAGATTACAAAAATTTGTTTAATATGTATTGTAGACATTAAAACAAAATACAGAGCCAGCAAGTAGCAGTGGAGCTGATATTCAGAAATCAACAGAGCCAAAAAGGAAAGAGTCTGTATCAACACAAACACAAACTCCTTCAGTTAGTCGATTAACAAAGTTCAATCATCAGGAAAGTTTCAATTTATCTTCTTCATTGGTAAATATTTCATCTCAGAGTTTTCATTTGTGTTAAACCATTGAATGTTATAGCCAAACTTTTATTATAGCAAAGTGGTAGTGCAAATAAAACAAGAACATCAAATGTTGGTGTGGATCTTCAAACATCACCTCCCTCACCATCTCCATCTTCAAGACGGCATCATCATCATCATCATCACCATCATCATAATAATAGGCATCACAGACACCATGAAGTGTCCACGGCACGACGTCAGCATAATCATTCACAGGATTCCGGCCGATCTAGCGATAGTTCTGTTTCTCACAGTCGAACATCTTTGGAATCTACGGGGTATCGATTGTTGGACTCTCCACATCGACATCATCATCGTTCTACTGCACAGACTCCAAATCAAGCACAATCTTCGCCCAGACAGCATAGCGGTACGCTAGAAGCTAGGGGGTACAAGAGTGGTACTTTGGAAAGTGTAAAAAATCAAAAGTCCTTACCGTTAGGCGAGCCACCACCATTAGGATTATCTCTCTCAACTAGCACTCCCCTTTTTAAGAAGAAGTCATTTGTTGATTCGCAACGTGAAAGTAGGGCAGGAAACGTAGAATTGGAGAAGAATAAAAATGGTAAGAATGTGAGTTAAATTTCATAAAGTATTAAGTTTTGTGGTGTTTTTATTTTAATTAACAACAAAATGAAAAAGATTAACTGAGTTTGTACTTTCATATTGTAGGTAGAGAAAGTAGTAGAGGTTCATATGGTCCTGAGCCAAGTACTTCACCATATCGTGATTCATTGATGGAATCTAGAATATTCAGGCAAGAAATGCCTCCTTACCGTCCTCCAGAAGTTCAATTGAGTCATAGTTATAAATCACAGGGAGAGAAGTATGGCTCTCTGGTGGAAAGTAGTAATCGTTATCATAGAGATAGAGAAAGAGAAGTTCATCATAGGGAGAGAGTAAATAGTTTGGACAAGACAAACACTTCAGCCTTTTACCCAAGTTCCATGCATCCACGTAATATGAATAAGCAAGATAATACTGGTAGTATAGGAAGAAGACATCATGGATGTTCTGTGTCACTTTCAGAAGCTAACGTTAGAGATATGTACGGTGCGATGTTAGCTGAAAGGAATGAGCCTGCTAAGAGTCTTGTTAGAGGCACAGGCGTTTTGAGTAATGCATCGAAGCAGAGAAGCCTTGAGGTTGTGGAACGAGAAAGAGAACGGGAGCGTGATAGAGAAAAAGAATATAGAAGAAATACAGCGTGTAATAAATCATTGGACTGTAAGTAAATTTTTATATTTAAAGTTAATTATATTGACAGTAAATTTTTTAAATATTTTAATTTTTTTTAATGTTTTTTAAGGCGTACCGCAACCATTGGCTCGCAGTTATAGTTTTGTACAACAACAAAAGCAACAACAGAAGTTGCAACAATTACATCAACAACAACAGCAATCGAGAAGAAGAGATAGGGATGATGATTCCATGCATGAACGTTATCTTATCAGTCAGAGCCATGAGCAACCTAGACAAAGGCTTAATAGTAATACTAGTAGTAGCAATAGCAGTAATAGTAGCAGTAATAGTGCAGTTGGTGAAGAAACAGGACTTACAGAAGTAGATGATAGTAAAAAGAAAAGAAGCAATGGTAATCCGAGTCCGCCCCCATCTCCGTTTTATGGAAATCTATTATCTGATGCCGATCATTTATTACCACTTCAGCATTATATTCTTCAACAAGCAAAACTCTCAGGTACGTTTTTAATATTAAAACTTTCAATTATAGAGAACTTCCAATCTTATCTTATAGGCTTAACAATCTTTCTATTTATTTTTGAGGTTGTTACAAGTTTGGAGATCCGTTGCTAGTAGAAGAAGGTGATGATTCTTTAGATGAAGAGGGTGGACGAGGCGAAGGTATTGGTGGAAGAGCTGATGATGACTCCGATGATCAATTTGCGGATGATGAAGCAGCGAGTAACCAAGGTGATTCTTCTAGTCAAGAATACCTTGAAGATCACTATGCAGGTTAATCGTTATTTATACAACAATATTTTAAACGATTTAACTGGTTTTATTAAAAGTTTTAACATAAAATGTTAAAATAACATTTATGCTATCATTGCAGATTTAGGCAATTATGATACTGCGGGATTAGCAACATACTACAACACTGCAGATACTCTAACAAGGTCACAAGTAAGACCGCTGTCACCGCCGAATATTCCCTCGCAGCCAGAAATACGGGAACCACCGACAACTACCACAAGACAGCCATCAATTCCATTGTCCACTGCAATAAGTTCTGTTCCTACTAGCATTAGTAGTGGCATTGATAATACCGACGTTGACGAGGCGAGACGAGATGATACCGCTGGTGGTGGTGATATCGAGAAGTACGCACAGGACAATCTTAATTTGAACTGTGGACGGCCAAAGGGACTAAGATTGTTGTTCCGGAAGAAGTTTAGTGTACGTGATATTCTTAGCTGGTCTAAAGATCCTATACCACAACCTATGCTGGTAATCGTGGACGGTGAAAAGTTACTAAAACGGGAAGCCTGTAATTTGTTTAGATTGGTGCAAGTGTATATGGGTGATCGAAAAGCTAACGTAGGGATGACATTAGACAGTGTAGCTATGGACATTGTGAATACAGTGTATTCAAAGCCACCATTACGGGACGAATTATATATCCAGATCTGTAGGCAGACTACAGAGAATCCGCGAAAAGAAAGTTTGCGTAGAGGCTGGGAGCTGATGGCTATCAGTTTGGCATTCGTGCCGCCCAGTGCCACGTTTGAGCCTTATCTCGAAGGTTATATGAACAGGCATCGTGATCCCAATTTTCAATTCCCGGAAGTGGCCAAATGGCCAATTCACGTGCAAGTTAGTCATTATGCAACCGTTGCCTGCCGGCGTTTACAACGAATTGGAGCACATGGCAAGCGGCAACCTCGTAAGGCTACCACAGAAGATATTGATCAAGCAAGAGTACGTTTCTTCCTTCTTTTACATAATTGTATTTTAATCCTACTTTCTACAATGGTGATATTAATGTCAACATTACAAATGCACTTGTATGATTTTCTATTTGAGCATCCAATTCTAGACGTTCCTAAGATTATATAAGCTTTAAATATCGGTGGAATCGATATAATGGCTTTAATCTTATTTTAAATATTGTTGTGCACATTGGAAGTAAAGAAGCAATTTTGAGTTGACATTGCATGGTGTTGAACAGCACTTGAGAAAATGATCTTTTCTTATATTGTTCAAATTACTGTTTAATGCTTGGAATATATTTACTTTAATGCCTGATTGATTTTTTTGACCTAATTACATCGATTTTACTGAATATATGTACCATAGTATATTTTTGCACTTGAAGTAGAGCTTGTTGAAATTCGTAAATTCTATGATGAAACATAAATATAGTTTGTAGAAGAAATACAGTGATACCCTCTATCTAAATACACGTGTACGTGTACTTAAAGACTTCGAACTTCTACCCGGATATTGCTGTTACATTTACACGTATTTCTTTTTCACTTATCTCTATTACACATGTACCATAAAACTGTCCAATGAGATGGTTAGCAAAGAAAAACAGAGGTTCTTGTGGAATCTACGTAATGGAAAAAGACAAACTGTGACTTTTTTCTATATACATATTGATGATATGGATTTGTGTGCACCCGCTGACTTGTCTCGTTTGTTTTTATATACATGTGTGTTTGAATCCAATTTCTTAATGTTCACCGTTTACATGCCATATGAGCAGGCGTGTTAAGAACACGGATCCTTAATTTCTTAATATTTCATGTGTATACATGTACACGTGTATTTTAGTGTCCATGTAAAATTATAATCGCTATTTCTAATCATTCTTGCGGATATCTGATACTGCAGATTAGTAGCTGGCTGAGAAAATAACATTAACGAATCGGGTTAAATACACTACAAGCCAAAAGTTTGGAATCGCTACAAGTTTCAAGGAAAACAGGATATATTAAAGAAAAGTTACACATTTTTTAGGAATCAAGGATTTTTATTTATCAAAACGTCTAGTAAATAACACTCTACATTCTTTTTTTTTTCATAAAGAAATAGATACTTTTCTTAAATCTTATGATTGCCTGGAATATTCTAGACATCCTGGCAATGAGATTTTTCATTGTTTCTAATTTTATATTCAACCACAGTTCTTGTAGTAATTGTCAAATGCGTCTTTTTGATATTGGGCAAGTGGAATCGGATATACTATACTGTCGAGTTCTTTCCATAAAAGCCCAATTTGGTTCAAATATGGACTGTAATGGCGGCCTCATGTTTTTCATAACCTCCTCTGTTTCTTTTTGCAACAAGAACCCTTTACATAATTTAGATGAGAGCTTAGAGTCGTTATCCTGCTGTATAATAAAATTTCTATCTATTAACCCTTTGACTGCCACGTCGAAATCACACGTTTCGTTCAGGACACCACGGGAATACACCGCTAGATGCAATATTTCATAGAAATTAAAATTTCGTTTTCGACGTTCTAATAAAAATGTTTAATTGTTCAATGGGGCACTTTTTACTTCAAAGTATCCTCTAATCAGTGGTAATGTTCAAAATGCACTAACTGTCAATTTTTATTCAACAGTGGTCTAAGTCAAAATTAAAAAAAAAAAGAGTTTATCAGTTATTTCACACCACATTATTTTAAACTAAATTAATTCAGTGTAATTTTTACGATATTGTCAAAAATGAACCATTAGATAGTAGTTGTTATTTCGACATTATATGAAATTCATTTAGTGTTAATTATAAAAGTGGCCTAAATCAATTCAAACATTAAAAACAACATTTTCGTATGAGATTAACACAATAATTTCACATTCATAATAAATTTTCATTAATCAAGATTAATAAAATTCTAAATTAAAATGTTGAATAATATAAAAATATTTCTTAACTTATTCAAATGTAATCCATTAAATATCTCGAAACAAGAAATATATGATTTAGACTACTTTCATAATTATGGGCACATATATGACCAACGTGGCAGTCAAAGTGTTAAATGGCATGCTGCTCAAGTATCTGCTTATAGTCCTCTTTTCTTATTGTATTCTTTACTTTTATCAGACTTTTATCTCCTACTCCAACGGTTGAGAAACATCGCATTATAACTAAGCCTCCACCATATTTGACAGTCAGTACAATACATTCCGCCAACATTTTTTGTTCTATAGATCGACGGACAAATGTTTTTCGGTGCGATCCAAATACTTCAAATTTGGATTCATCAGTCCAAAGGATCCTTCAGTTTTCAAATATCCAATTTTTATGACTTTTTGTCCAATCCAACTGCATTTTGCGATTTTTTGATGAAAGCAATGCTTCCCTGACAGTTACGCGGTCGTTTAAACCACCAGCTCTTAGTTATCATTTCACTGTGATCAGAGATAGTGAAGTCGATCTACTATAATTAAGATTTGTACGAATTTGTGGGGTCGTTAGTCGTCTGTCCTGTTTACAAATAATCTGTATTCTAATATCTTCAGCCTCTTATACACTGAGGAGCATAACTATAGCACCACCCACGTTTTTGAGTATTTCGGACTTTTGGATAGGAATGCAAAAAAGTCGATTATATAAAGTGAAAGGGTATGATAATCAGAAAAGTTTTATTGCAATTTTCTGTCGATACAAACGATATATTCATATAAACTGATTTTTGTATCGTTGCACAACTATAGCACCATATTATTAAAGATACAATTATAAATTACAAACAGAAAAGAACAATTGTTAAAAGATACAATTAATAATTTGTAGGTCCACCTCTTTTTGTTATAACCTGAAAAATGCGATTTGACATACTCGCAGTCAGCTTTTGAAAAGTTTCCTCGCGGATTTCATTGCTGACCGCAATTATTTCATTTTTCAATTCTACGTTTTGAAACTGTCGATTTTCAGTATAAGCCTCCCTTACAATTATGCTCCAGACGCCTTTCATTGGAGTTTGGTCAGGAGAATACGTTGGCCATTTGAGAACATTAATCCCGTTTGTCTGAAGCCATGCCATTGTTCTGCGACCGGTGTGTATGGCCGCATTATCTTGTTGGAACGTCCATTTCACAGTATTATTTTCATTAATAAACGGCAATAAATTATTTTGTAGTATGCTGATGTATTCTGTACTGTTCATCCGTTTTGATGGAAAACTCAGTTTCAACATGCCATTTATGCAAAATGCCCCCCAAACCATCACACTACCATCACCGAAATTCCTTTTTGAAAAGAACCGCGGTTCTTTTCGCAAATCTCGCCAATATGAATTGTAACAGATATTTACACTAAACTTATTATTTACCATACCCTTTCACCTTATATGTTTGATATTTTTGCATTCCCACTCATAAGTCCGAAACACTCAAAATGGGGGTGGTGCTCCTATAGTTATGCTCCTCAGTGTAGTTTGTCTTAACAATCAGAATTTTTAAAACGTTTTACCGTACTCTGCTCTCCCTTGTATAATATCTTCAATTTGCTTGCAATATTCTGCAAAGAATAACCTTCGTTTCTAAGTGTGATAATAGCACTTCTAGTTACATTACAACACTAATCTGTATCGTTTTTGCCATTTTTAAATATTGGAGTACAACTTTAACTGCTGATCTCAGTTGAATGCTTTCATGAACGAGAATGATAACAATGTATGGCAAATGCGGCTTTTATACCATTTTTCAGTGTCAGCATCAACTGATCGGCATTTAATATTGTAGCACTAAACTCTCATTGGACAGACAAAAGAATCAGGTAGCCCTATATAACGCAAAAACCAGATTGTTATTTTACGTGGTGGAGAGGTTCACGTTTAGCGTAACTTTAGATTGGGATTATAATTTATACGAGAGTATTTTCAATACAAGAAAATAATAAAGTATCTTAAAATTTGTACATTCTTGTTAATATCTAGTATAATAGCCGTGCATTAGTACAGAATGTATAAGAATATTCGATTTTGATAGAAATCTGCAGGTGATTCCAAACTTTTGGCCGGTAGTGTTTGTAGAAAGGTATGAAAAAGAATGTCAGGCGCAGGAACCGTCTTGTCTCTAACATATGCTTATTGTTCCAGTAAATTTTTCAGCTTTTTACATTAACAATAATAATAATAAGATATAGTAATGATAATAATAAAAAAGCTATTTCAAATGAAGATACATCTGTCGCAGTCGGCGAATAATTTTAGCCGGTTAAAGATGTACATAATGAATTTTATTGAGATTATACAAACACTTATTGAAATAAATGACTCAATATAAAGATGAAATACAATTGAGATAAAAGATATTCATTGACTGGTGGGAATTTAAAATTTAATTATGGAATTTTGTGTTTAATTCCTTTAAACCACAGTTATGTGAAATTGCGAAATTTACACTGTATTTTTATTGTATAATGAAATTACAAAATTGATTATGAGGCCAAAATGTACACGTTGACAAAAATTTGCGAAGATAAGAATTTGAATTCTCGACTATAATCGATCCTATGAGACGAGGCAACAAATGTAAACATGGGTGGGACGCGATCAAACTTACTATCTTTCTTCTTCTATCTCATGAACTTTACGCGAACGTTTGTTATGTCTACTGTCTCGTCTTGGATTGACTGTAGGAGTCGTATGAAGTGTTTAGTACTTAACTGTTTGCATACCACGGGCCACTTTCGCACTCTTCAGATTTTGTGTCGAGAAAACCCAACGCATTTGACCGATCCAGACAACTGACGGCGCGCTCACATAATATATAAATAATATATAATAATATATATAATAATAAATAATAATAAATAATAATAAATAATAATATATAAATAATTATAAATAATATATAATAATAAATAATATATAAATAATATGTATGTTATATATAATAATAAATAATATATAAATAATATGTATGTTATATATAATAATAAATAATATATAAATAATATATATCTTATATATAATAATATATATAATAGTATTACATAAAATAATAAGTTACAGATTAAAAATATGAAAAATTTGAAGAACAAATATCTCGACACATAATTGAAGGAGTGCGATAGCGTTCCTCGGCTTTTTTCCACATATAATCGAAAGAGCGCAATCGCGCTCCTTGTTGTTTTTCGACCGTGTTTTTTGAAAACCTTCTGGTATGCAAACGGTTAACACAATTAGATTTACGGGCATTTCTTGTACATCTATTTCTAATATACATGTACTAAGAAATAGGTATACGTCATACAGAATTTTAAACTGCAGAGCTGAGAGAGAAACAGATTAGGGTATATTCGTATCACTTTATCAATAAAAGTTAATAAAAACTGCTAAGAATAATGATAGTTGTTTTTGCAAATGTTGCTGATAAAGTCTGAAATCTGTCAAATTAACGGGTTCCGTAAACTAGTGTTAACCTTGTTCAGTCTTAATTGAGAAATATACAGGTTGAGACACGCAGTTGGTAACCGTATGAAAAACCGTAAAGGAAAATGTTGAATTCTATAATAACGTCTATTTTCACGCGATCTCGCTCTTTCCGTAACTGCAACAATATACAGTACACTTTTCTTTTAAATGAAATTGCATAATCTTCTCACACGTATGTATATAAAAAAGTATTAGGGTACTATGTTGAAAAAGTTAATATTTCGTAATATTTCCTGCTTTTTAGAAAATCTTTCGTTTCCTGCCTTCAGAAAACGTATGATTGTACATTTTAATAGCCTCTACAGAATTTTTATTGCAAAGCACAAAACAAGTAAACATCGACTTTTTCATTATTTTCATTATTTTTTTTCATTATGGACGATATTAGTAACTGTTAGTAACTAATTGAATGTTGGTGATTTTTAGGATGTCTTCCGCGAAGAGGTCAAACGTTGATCTTTGTCATATCTCACGTTCATAAAAATTTACGCTTTAATATTTACGTTTTAGCAAAAATAAGAAATATCTCACGAAATATTAATGTTTTCAACATACTATCCATAATACTTTTTTACGTAGAATAAGAGGAATCGATACGTATAAAAAAAGAATATGTAATTCCGATAAAAAAAGGTGCATCTGTATTTTTAGATACATTGTTGCAATTACGGAAAAAGTGAGGTTTTGTGAAAATAGACGTTATCATACCGTTCAGCTTTTTTCTTTGTGATTTTCTCTATTTGTTACCAAATCCGAGATATAGATTGTCCCAATTACGTGACTCACCCTGTATAGAATGCTACATGCGATTTCTGTTTCAATGTTTCAGTTTATAAAATATTATTTGTATTCTTTTATTGTACTTTTTATAATTCTTTTATTCTACGTTTTTGTAGATTCAAATCTTCCGGGCCTCCATGTTCGGAGCAACGCTGTCGGAAGTGATGGCGCTGCAAAGAGACAGATTTCCAAACCGAGAGTTACCATGGATTCAAACCACATTGACGCGTCAAGTGTTGGCGAGAGGCGGTATTGTGACGGAGGGTATTTTCAGAGTGTCCGCAGATGTGGACGAAGTTAGTGCTTTAAAGTCGTGTTTGGACAGGTTCGAGGATAGTACGATTCTGGCAGCTTCTCAAGACGCTCACGCGCCTGCTTCTTTGCTGAAATTATGGGTTCGAGAGCTTTACGAACCGCTTATACCTGATTCCTTTTACACGGAGTGTGTGTCGATGAGGCACGACGATGTTGAAGCTTCTGCAACCAATGTTGCTACGCTTGTAGATCGACTTCCTGACTTAAATCGTCGCGTTCTCTGTCACCTAATAAGATTTCTTCAGGTAGATATTTTTATTCAGTTATTTGGAAAGGTTAACAAATTGAAAAAGTTTTCCTTCACACTTAAATGGCAGCGTGTAAATGAGTAAAATTGTTAAAGTAAATGAGTAAAATCAGAACCAGTTAAAGGCATATTATGTAAATAAATCTGTATAGCAGAATATTTTATTATGTACATTATTATTCACAGTATTTTACAAGATTTATAATTCTGAAGTGACTTTAGAAACTTAAAAGAGAAACTTCTACATTATTTAACAGAAAACTTAAGAAATAAAAATAAAGAAGCTTTGAATCATCCATTAGCAAAATTCATATAGTATAAACAGTGATTAACAATGAATATTAAAGGTATTGTTTTTTAGGTATTTACAAAGTTTCGAGCTACAAATCAAGTTGTATTTTAGTTTATTAGAATTTTAACTGTTAACTGTTGTACAAGTTAGACGTTTCGTTCGTTTTTATCAAACAGTTACCAGAAAAGATCGATCGGAGCTAATAATCTTATTACAGTGACTCCTTTTTTCTGGTTTTTGTCTCCTCAGTTACATTTATTGCAACGTGCAAAATATTTGTTTCAGATTTTTGCCAGACCGGAAGTTGTTGCCCGTACTAAAATGGACGCAAACAATTTAGCAATGGTGATGGCGCCAAATATACTGCGGTGTACCTCGCAAGATCCTCGTGTGATTTTGGAAAATGCACGAAAAGAAATGGCTTTTGTTCGTACTCTTATCGAGTCATTAGAAACTGCTTGGGTCGATGATCTTCACTGACCATTCTATTGCGCGCTAGAAAAAAGAACGCTATAGACTACTATGCCAAATGAATCAGCTGTATATTCACATGTATTGTTAGTTATTTCACTGTTCTCTATTATCTTTAACTTTTATTTTCTACTTTCTTCTTTTGTCATTGTCACACGACACCCTATAGACCTGTGAATGTTCGTAATGGTAATTTAGTGCTAAAGTCATACCAAGCTACTTACACCGATTCCGCTCTTTGTTTCCTATTTATTATTTATATGCAGATTATATGTTATACAGATAGAGATTATTAGATTATATTATGTATATCGCTATATATTCATATGATATATTTTACCAATTCTTGTTACCGTGTTAAACAAACGCGGACGGCTTTTTTACTCGATCATTGTTGAATCTCGTGTAAGATAAGAATCATGTGTTACCGTGTATAGCTGTACTCCGCGATGATCTTTTTGTATAAGCGACGAATTCACGTGTACAACGTTTATCGAGGAGTAAACATTGCAAAAGATTAGCAAGCAGTACCAAGTGTGTTTTTTCCCTGTAGCCTCTGAAAACTTACTTCCACAGAACAGAAAAGGAAAGATTACATGTTTTATTTTCGTTTTCTCTTTTTTTTTTTTAAATATACAGCGGTATTCCCATATTTGAATTGTGATTGTTAATGAGAATGATGTAGCTATATGACATAACAAGAATATTTTACATTGAGATATGTTATGAAAATCGTTTTTAATTTTTAAGATGTTTTAACAATACGTAATACAAGATATATTTGTATCATATATAGTTATTTCTTTTATTTTCGATTTGTACAATGTTGAAAGTTACCAGTAAATTGTGTATTTAAACATAGTATTTAAATTACATATATAAAAAACAGAAAAATATCACAAATAATTATCGCTATTACGCCGTAATGGACAGTGTTTCTTTTTTAACGAATATTGTATAAAAATGTACGTAAATACAGTTCACAACTCAAATCGAAAGTTTTATTTTATTAGCAACTTTTCACAATCACTCGCAAAATTACCAGTTTTTACACTAACATTATTATTATCTAGTTACGCTATTCAATTTTATATACAAGATATACAAAGTAATCGATAGTAATTAATACTGCTACAGACATGCACCGATGCTTCTTATATTAATATTTCTTATCGAATTTTGATATCCTAATGCACTTTTCAGAAAAATATGTAAATTCTAATATATTTGTTTTTTTGAAAAATAGATGTGTTGCAAAGACGCTATGTCTTTTTAAATAATGTTTTATGACATATGAATGTAATTCTACCGATATTTCGCTTTCGAAAGATAAGTATTGCCATTTATTATTCTTTTTTTTTACCTATGATTTCTGTATCGTTTTCTTTTTTATGTTTTTATCATATATGTTGACATTTGATTGTTTTTTAAATAAATTGTTCGTCAAAATCAATTCTCTTTTGCTTTTTTATCGGGAGTATAGGATTTGTACGTACAGTTTTAAATTAAAGCGTTATAAAACAATTTATAGTTGATTTTGATAGATTCTTCATAACTTTCATCACTCATACTACCAGTCCTTATTTTTTAAAAATTAGAAAATTCGATTCCACTCTAATTCGCATACTTTCAACAGGAACCAGAACCTCAGATTATCACATTCTAATCAGATACATGTTAAATTAGTCGAAGACAACTTCTTTCAACAATTGTCAATGAAAGATGCTGTGGAACCACTAGCGATTTCTGCGTATTCCTGCCTACTTGCTGAGCACAGTTTACTGGTGAAATCTGCTTCTCTTTTTCTGCAAATACAAGGTAAGTAAATTTTTATAAAAATGTATATGATACAATATTAAGTGATTTAATAATTAACATTTATATTTAAAGTGTTCTCCAAATTATTTGTATTATATATTATATTATTTGTACGTGTCTTTTTAATCAGTAATGTGCAAAATTATAAACAACATTGTGTTCTCTAACTAGTTCAATTAATTATTCGTCATCAATTTGCACTTTTTTCAATGCCGCACGAGAATTGATCGAGCTCTTTCAGAAATCGTTTCTCACGAATCAAACACGAGGTCTGTACGAGTTTTCGTTGCTGCAGCTATGAAGTCAGTTTTTTCAAATGACTCTGCAGTAAAGCGGATTGCATTCAGTGGTTGGGCTTTGCGTGTTTATGTTAATTGAATAATTTGCTCTTAGCGCTCCGTGCGTTTCTTTTCTTCATATGCAACAGTCCCTTTTTCAAATAATTCTGATTTCTTCGTAGAAAGTACGTCCTCGCCGTAACCCAGGTTTACATTCTCAACGTAACATTCTTCCATGTCTTTAATTATAAAAATGGGTTGGAAAATAACTTAATGACAAAGTACTAGAACGTAATCATATTAACCGTTTGCGTGCTACGAGTCGCTTTCGCGCTGTTTCGATTTCCTGTCGAGGAAACCCAGCGCATTTGACCGATCTAGACAACTGACAGCTCGCTCATAATTTATATAGTGTATATAATATATAAATAATAGCATACAGGGTGTTCGGACAGCCCTGGGCTTAAATTGAAAGAGTAACTCCCTGAGACATTCTAAGACGAAAATCAAGAGTAACGATTTTGTGTTTGAGGCTTTGTTTACGAGTTATAACTAGTTAAAGATATCGTTTAATCCGGACTGTTCGACGCTTGAGCATCACTGTGGACTCAGCGACGTTACCGACCGAGTTGCCTCGGTTACCCGCTCTCAAGAGTCGAACAGTCCGGATTAAACGATATCTTTAACTAGTTATAACTCGTAAACAAAGCCTCAAACGCAAAATCGTTACTCTTGATTTTCGTCTTAGAATGTCTCAGAGAGTTACTCTTTCAATTTAAGCCCAGGGCTGTCCGAACACCCTGTATATTATTTTATATAAAATATCGATAGAGAACAAAGAATTTAAGAGTTTAAGTTTATTACACGTCCGGAAGGACCGCCAAAATTTGAAAAAGTCGCCCTGGCGCCTTTGTATCACGATGCCAGGCCTATTACTTACGAAAAATATAAGAATATGGAGCAGTTATTGCCCTATATTTAATATTTTAAAACACTGCCACATGAAGAGTATAAGTTAATACTATTAATATCTTATGTTAATTTTTAAAATATAATTAACTTTTTAAAATTAAAAATACTACTTCTATTTTATATCTTATTGTTATTTGCAAACAAAATTGAATTAATATGAAATATTTTAAGCTATATCTGATTTTTTTAAATTGAAGTTATACGATTGTTACAATTGACTAATTTTGAAAGTGGTGTAAGTCCATTTGCAGTCCGTAAATATACATTATTTTAGTTAATTTCGCTTAAAACAATTTTCTATAATCAAATTACATATTGATAAATAAGTAAAAATATTGCCAGACTTGATATAATTAATCTATATTTTTTTATTGAGAGATATGCTAACCTTCAATTTACTCAAAACAAGAGAAAATGGACTTACACCACTGTCAAAATAAACGGTTCAAATGTTCGAAGTACCTCCACGTACAAAACATCTATTATAATAGATAATTATCGCCACCGGATGACCCACTCCGTACTGTGCGATTTTGTTCCAACAAATGTTTTTGTAAAACTTATAGTTTAGAAGATATCTGAGGTGCTAATGGTTATTGCCCCACCCTGTATATTGCGTCTAGGCCGATCGAATAGAAATTAGCGTAGTTATGGAAAAAAATGAATTTACCCTCTTCCTGGAAGTTCCATAACGTCCACAGTTACGCTGTTCACGTAGAGGTGATCGTTGCACCAGAAGAAGCACAAGGACCTCGGTTGCAACACGTCCATGTCGTAAGTCCAGGAAAGTTCGACTCGTCGGATTTTTCCAATTTCACTGGATGCCCCAGTTGGATGAGCAACGACTATCCGTACTGTCGATCCGTGTTCCAATTTCATGTAACCACTGCAGTTGCGAATAACAAAAAACGAATAAAATTTATCATTTTGATAAGAATCTTTTTTCTTGTCGCTCTTTTGGTATGAATCAAAACCAGATAATGTTATTTTTATTATTATTAGGTGTGCAAATTAATTCGGTGCCTTTGCATTTAACGCTTTGTAACTTCCATTCGAATTAAAATAACTTTCCTGCCCTATGGTGATTTGAAAGTAGCAGCATTATACTCTAAGGAACATTAAAGCAACCGTGACAACTCGGCATAATTTCACTTAATAACACTAAATAATTTGGCGTTCCACAAGGAGTATTCGAGGTACTGTATTCTTTTTGCTTTTGAACCGAAGAAAAATGCTTCTGAAGCTAAAGAAATGGTTTGTTCCGTTTTTGGTAATCATGTTGTGACGTATAAAACGTGCAAAGAGTGGTTTCAAAGATCGAACAAGCACGTCCAGGATAGGCAAGAAATTTTAAGAAAACTTTTGAAAAACGTTTGAAAAAACTAAAGAAGGGCTTGCGTTGCAATCAGGTGTTAACCACCAATATTTATCACTACGTTTACTTCAGTTAGGAAAAGTTCAAGAGTTAGGAAGGTGGGTTTTGCACGAAAAAAGCACTGAATTAATTTGCACACCTAATATTAACCAGTCAGTTGTGTCGCCATCTTTACAGAGCGCGCACCTACAATAGCGGACAAAAGTTTAACCCTTTCGCTACTTCGGGCCACTATAGTGGCCCTCCATAAGATACCACTATACTGTACTTTAAGAAAAAGTTCACTCGCGTCAACTTTCTACCATTCCTTTCATATAACAGAAACAAATTCAAACACATAATCACAAGAAGGTGTAGAAATATACAAACTAATAACACTGTGGAACAAATTTAAACTTTTTTTCTGTTTTGCAATATGTATTGGGTGATAGTTGTAGGGCTAAGCTACCCAAACAAGAATCCGGAAGTAGAATTGCTCTATCACCCTCAGTTTTCAAAAAACACGAATTTTTGTAAAAAAAAGTAGATCTTGAGCAAGAATGAGGTATTGCGTCGAAACTAAAAATGTTAGACAGGTCTAATTTGGCTCAAAAGATGGAGGAGAGATTCCTGAATATGTCAGTGTGAATAGTTATAATTTTTTAAGCTTTTATTTAGTTATAAATAACAGTCAAAGTTTAAAAAAGCGCCGAAATTCGTATTTTTCTGATATTTTCCCCGATATTTTCTCATATTTACGAATAGTTCGAAACCAATATTTTTGTTGAAATTTTTGTTAACCGAAGTAAATTAAAAAGTATTCTCATAATTTGGTCATTACTATTAAGACGGTATTAATATTTATTAGAATTTATTAGAATGTTAGAAAAAATTTAACATTACGCACAGAAAGTTATTGAACTAGTGTACTATGTGATCGGTGTGACGACTGCTCACGCGTAGCTACAGCACTGCTGCAGCAGCGGTTCGGCAGACAAGCGAGCGATAGGCCGCATGGCGGCAAAATGTCGTGTCTGCGTTGCCGACGAATCTTTCCTCGAATTGTTCGACTTCGAAGTCGCTTTACCATTTCTGTTGAATGGTTTCTACTTCAGAAAAGTCTACAGAATCCGATGCTGTGTAGTATTTTTATGCTAGATATTGAACTATTCGTAAATATGTAAAAATATCGGGGAAAATATCAGAAAAATACGAATATCCGCGCTTTTTTAAACTTTGACTGTTATTTATAACTAACTAAAAGCTTAAACAATTATAACTATTCACACTGGCATATTCAGCAATCTCTCCTCCATCTTTTGAGCTTAGTTAGACCTGTCTAACATTTTTAGCTTCGACGCAATACCTTATTTTTGCTCAAGATCTACTTTTTTTTTTACAAAAATTCGTGTTTTTTGAAAACTGAGGGTGATAGAGCAATTCTACTTCCGGATTCTTGTTTGGGTAGCTTAGTCGTATAACTATCACGTAGTGGTTATAAGAAAACAAAAATCGTGTTGAACAGTGTAATCAGCTCCAATCAATGCATACGGGTGATGCTTGAATCTGTCTCAAATTATTTATACTGTTTATTTTTTTGTTGTATTTCGTTTTGACCTCCAAAAATTCTAAACATATTAAAAATTACGAATATATTTTAGTTTTCGCTAAAATTACAATTTAAATAGTAAATTGTTAATAATTAAATTTTACTCATAACGGACATAGTCGTTATAACACAAAATACTGCCATTTCTCCATGACAGACATAGTCGTCCAACACAGCTGACTGGTTAAGTACTGATGAGGTCCTAGAAGATATGGTCACGAGAGATGTATTATTAGTTGTACAGGGTGTTTGCTTTATCTGGACTTTCTGGAATATCTCAGAAGAAACTGAAGGTATTAGAAAAATGTTCTCACAAGAATTATTTGGTATAAAGGGGGGCATAATATGGTATAAATATTTTTTGTTGTGTGCGATCATATAGAAGATTTCAAGGTCAAGTTAATTCTTTTAAATGGAATGCTGTACTTTTTTATTCATAGTTTAATTGTGCTTGTTAAGACAAATTTAACAAAGTGCTACCATAGGCAGTTCGTGTTGTGGGAAGTTGGTAAAATTGTGAAAAACCTTACTTGAAGGTGCTACTAACACGAACGTTTCAATTCTCGTCGATGAAGAAGTAACTAACAAGTGAAAAGTATTCAAGCAATTCTAAGATTGGCAAAATTAAAAGAATGCTATAAATTAATTACGTTTGTTTTCATCTACCGGTCTTTACTTGGGAGTTAGTCGTTACTTTTTTTTGGATCTCTCCTCAACGTTTCCTTCGCGCGCGCGTGTGTAATTCGATTGTCAAAATATATTTATCAAATAAAAATTTATTACATCTTATAATTAGGTCCGTTGATCAGTATTGCACATTTTATTTCATAAGATTCACTGTATCATAAATTGACTGCTTTTAGTAGTTTGGCTATTATTGTATTAAAAATTGTAACGCATATAATATACATATAATATTTTCTTTTTTTCAGTTGATTTACCTTATCAGTTAATAGTTGGATAAAATTGTAGACCATTAATTTATATTGCTTCTTTAAGAACATTTTATTTTACAAATGCAATGCTTAGAGTGATCTTATTGGAATTATAAAGATTTATAAAAATTACCTAGGAGTGAGATTAATATCCCGAATGATGCCGTTTTCCGCATGGAAAGTAACTTTCATGAAACCTTGAACCCAGCTTTCTGCAGTTGGCGGTCGCGCTAAGTTCATAGTGATCCTGAAATGCCTCCCTGGAAAATGATCGAGATTATAACATGAAATAATAAATACGAAAACAGAATAAAAATTAGGATTAGCTATTAATATTGCTAGTAATCTTGTTAATTAAATATTATATATACTATGTGGTGTGATAAGTTTAAAGAAAATGTTAAAATCTATTGAAATAGGTGTATAAAATATGACAAATGTTATTTAAACACGTTAAGAGTACAAAAGATTCAATTAGGAAATAGATTTGAATATTTTTCAGCGATTTAAAAATTCAGTGTTGAAATTATGGTTTTCTCTTAGAAGATTTGAAATTTGTCAAGGTTAAAAAATTAAACAAATACTTTTTTTTTCATAAAATAAGCACTTTTTACGAAACTAAAACACTTTAATGTTATTTAACCATTTTCTTTACTTTAATTTTCAATTTCTGAAGAGAATTGAAAATAATTGTTTAAAGTATTACTAATACAAATATAGTCTTTTAAAACACAATTTTTTTTAACAAAATATAGCTTTCATTTCTTTGTGTTTGGATACATGTATGAATGATGAATATCTGAATATTTTCTGTGCGTTGTTACATTTGTAAATACTTAAATACATAGTACCATGCACCACGTTTTATTACTAGATATAAGAGATGAACAAGTTTAATTCTCTTAATGAAGGATAAAAAATACATGTATCATTCTCGCACATAAGTACATATGTACGTATAGTAACTGATGTATAATTAATCTAATCCCGTATAAATAAATAATGATATTATGAGATTATGACAGCATAAGTAATCCTTTTACAAAAACAATCAATGTTTATGTTAATATCGTCTTAAATTTTAAAAGTCTTTAAAAAACACACATTTTGACAAAAATGTATTTTTCTTGCCAGTCACATCTGTTGTCAGAATACTAGCTTATTCATCAAGATTTTAAATTGATACTAGATTGTTATGCTAAGTTTCATTGGCACTACACTGTCACCAAATGATTATTGCAATTATTATGTATATTTTCATAATTATGTTTCTTTCTAATTTTAACTGATTTGTATAAAACATCGCATAAGTAATTAATAGTTATAATTATATAAAACTTTACAGTATCAGTAGAATAGATAAGACTAGTTTTAGAAAATACACAAAAATTTCTTCATCAGTTGTGATTTAAAGAATTTATTCGTAGTCATAATGATACTTGTGGTTATACTAAAAACTTCACAAATGTCTTGTGGAAGTAACAATTTTAATGGGCTTTTATTGCTTGAAGTATGCTCCTACTTGTTAGATAGTTTCAAATGTAGGTGTTCAATTATTTATTATTATGAATCGCAACCGGTTGCTTTCTCTTGTTATCGTCATAAAGAAAACTGCCACGTATCTCTAACCTAATTCAGCTCTGTCCTACATATTATGTACTTAAACTGTACACATATATCAATTAGAAACTTGTAGCGACAATTTGGTCGATCAAATAAGATATAAATATTCTCTCGACAACTTTGAAACGGGTTCCCATTTTTAAATAAGAAAGAGAACAGTTTGTTTTGTTGAATTGAAGCCACTAATATGCAAATTAAATAACATAATTAGAAAAAATTATTTTTTTTTAATCAAGCAGTTAAAAATGCATTAAAAAAAAAAAATAAATAAAAAGCTCCAACTTTAGAAAATATTTTTTTTTTAATTTAAGATCGATATTTCAAAGATTCTTATGTGTTAAATTGCAAAAATACTAAAAACTTTTTATATGTGTAATTAAAAAATAATCGTGTATCGGAAATAATTAAAAGGATTAATAAATTGGTGAAATTGAAATGATTTAAAACTTAACTATTTAATGTTACGAACTTCAAATAAGATTAAATCTTCACATTAGACTATTAGGGTAAGGTTGCTCAAGTCGTACCAGTGCTTAAATCGTACCACTTGAATTTTGAATGAACTACAGCGATAACAGCGTATACAACCACAATCAAATATACATTTGAGTCAATTAAATGTTTTACATTTCATTTTCTGGCGTGAATCTGCCTCGTTATAAATCCGCTGATCAGGTAAGTTTATTTCAATTTTCTTATAATTTTCTGCATATGTTTGATAGTTAATTTTGCAAATTAAAGAAACGTAAGAATAAAAAGGAAGAATAAAAAAGAATTGGCATTAACCCTTTGGCCTATAACCACGAGTCTGACTCGTGGTAAAGAATTTGTGCCATAAGCGAAAACCACGATTCTGACTCATGGTGAAGAATTTGTGCCATAAACAAAAGCCACGAGTCAGACTCGTGGTGTGAAATTTGTGCATAAGATGCCGCGTATTATTATTAGAACAAGCAATTGGAGTTATTCCACATTGGAATATTTTTCCTTTAATTATGATTACACCCTAGACGTCTTAAAATTACTATTTGTACCTAAACATTGTCTATTATCTCACAATTACTTTCGTTGCACTGAAATATATATGTCACTAAAAGTATACATTTTGTGCCAGTTCGGGTACACGGCTGAACAGTTGAATGGCATGGCGCGCGACCAACTTTCTTGTTTCCTATGACTCGCGGAATTGACAGATATCGTGTAGGCCATAGGGGTTAAATATTAAAAAGAAGAAAAGTGATTGATTTTGTTTTATTAATACATACTTGTATTATATATATGTTTTATTAATAAGATACAGTAGCGGACAAAAGTAAAAAATCAACAGGTAAAAGAAAACAAATTAATTAATTAATAAGAAATATCACGATAAATAAAATTCATATTCTATGCTAATCAATAAATAGTGTTCTACCATAATGACGATAAAAATAAGTGTATGAACAATATTTGTATACCATAGAACTATGTTTTGCATTGTCCGCTACTGTATATGCTATGGTACTTGGAGAGTAAAACAATTTTACATTTAGATTACATTTCTTCGACTGTGTTTATCAAACTCCGCAGTATAAACCATAAGCTTATTGGGGGTAACAAGAGTTTAAAAGTAACAAAATTTATTAGCACTTACTGCAATAAGGATCCTCCTTGCCGGTGGAGAAGAAGAACTTCGACCCCAGTAAAGATAAAACATCCTGTCCCATAGCTTGTCTTTTCACTAGAGCCGGACTAGTATCCGCATGGTAACCCATAACTCCGCAACCAAGACTGTTGTTGCTCTTGCACGAAAAGCACTCGCCTCTGAGAAAACTTGCGTAGCTAGAGCACTCGTGAGCCACGTATTGGCACTTGGAGTTGATGCTTTCAATGAAGAGCTTTATGGCACGCACGTGGTTGCAGGCCACCAATACCCGCGACGCCTCCTCTAAACCCTCCCTAATCAGAGTCAAGGGTAGAGAAGGAGTGGTTTCGCTCAAATCCGTGCACCCTGGCTGTTCTTTGCCATTGTTGGGATAGAAGTCCAAGTGGCCGCACGGTTGACTCATTCCATATCCTGGAAGTCCTTATCATGTATTAAATTAGTTTAGAGTGATGATCAGCGATAGTTGTAATCATCAATGATAGAAATGTAGCATTGTAAATAATCGTGCAATGTCTATTTATCGTATTTAGAATTTGTTGTAGGTATTTCTCTGAAAGGTAGATATCTGTGATCCAAGTAATACCAAATTTGAAGGACGGTAAGAGGAAGGACTAGAGATATACAATTTTCGCTTCAAATATTCATTAGTTTCTCACTTGATCATTTGGTGAGGGACTGTCGAGAGAAGTAAATATAGAGGATGTAGTTAGTGGTAGGGAAGGAGATGTAAATATAGGGTTAATGGAGAAGTTTAATGGAGAAGTAAATATAGAGGATGTAGTTAGTAGTAGGAAACATAAAAAAGTGGAGAGATGACTGGAAATGATAAGGAAAAAGAGGGTTTTGACAAGGGACAAAATTATGTTAAACTAAACTTAGAATAAAAATAGATAGACTTGGTTGCCGAAACAAAGATAATTATATATTATACATATGTATAATTGTATTACAGTATAACGCAGGTAATAGAGAGTGAGAAGTGTGAGTGAGAGAAGTGAGTGTACGAGGCTAAGGAACAGAAATGTAAACCAAGTTCACTTTTCTTGGCTGTGGAGCCGAAAATAAAGATTAGCTATTCATTAGTTTCTGGAGCTTAATATAAAAAAGAATGATAAGCAATATCAATTTCGATGATTTCTACATACATGGTGTACGGACGAAAATGAGAGAAATTTTAAGGAGTGATTGTATTCGTTAAAATAAGACGAAAATCAGGAGTGACAAAATTTCGTTTAAGGCTCCGTTAACTAGTTATTAATAATTAAAGATCGATCTAAAAATCAATGAATTCAGGCAACCCGTCGTACACAATTGTGTGTGTGCGCAACCAGAGCACAAGCAAAGTCAGGGTCGTAGCGATAAGAATTGGGGCCCAGGAAAAACTGTTTATCACTCGAGCGATGTGCTGTATAATTAATTTTAATTAAAAAAATTTTAATTTTAATCAAATATTAATTTACTTCCGTTACATTCCAAAAAATTGACGTTACTAACACAACCGTTTTCGTTGTGCCCATGACGTAATAGCAATATTAGTCTCACTGTCTATGGGATGTGTAATGTAAAAGGAATATTTTTGATTAGGTGCATAATAGCCATAGTATCAACTGGATGGTGTGCAAGACGATGTACAGGATCTGTGCATTATTCTTATGAAATCATTTTCAGGGGGAAGAGGGATTCAAACAAGCAAGCACCCTTGGAAATATTTATGGAGAACAGAAGGCATAAAGAGAGAACTTTATACTGCTACTAGTTGTTGTTCGCGTTTTTTTTATAGTACCTGCTAAAAAATCGGCTAATTTTCAAACAAACTTTCATCTCTTATTTTACCCCCTTGAGAGTTGATTTTCCAAACACGTTGAAACACGTATTTCTTTATTTCTAACTAAAAAGCTAAATACCAGTTTTCATACTGCTTGCTTCAAATCGGCGGATTTTTAAACAACCTTTCAACCCCTATCGAACCCCCTTAGGGGTGGAATATTAAAAAATCCTTCCTTAGCGTGCGTCTACATCATAAAAGAAGTCTATTGTTCAAATTTCATGTTTCTAGCTTCAGTAGTTTAGGATCAGGATGATGAATGAGTCAGTCAGTCAGGACATGTCTTTTTATACGTGTAGATTGCGTCATTGGCTATTTGACTACTACAGTTAAAACGATTATTTCGGTAAAGTTTGTACATATATGTAGAAATCAATGCATTGTACCAATAAATATCTGAAGCTCAAGCGTTATATTTTTGCCTTATACCGCCCTCAAATTTGGTACCGATCGACTACTGGTGTTTTTTAGAATTACAACCTGTATTGCAATTATTATAATAAATTGTTGATTGAATATTTTTCAAATTCACAAAATTGGTAAAGAGCTAATACGTTCCATTCTTTGTTAGATGAGAAAAGCAATGAATTTGTTTTTCATTTTTTGGTGAACGAAGAAATTGTTAACTGTTTGTATGAAGCTTTTTCCCAGAAAAGCTATTAATTTAAGGTTTAAAGAAATTTGTTGAATTTTATGATTATATTCACATGTCTTTCTGTTACCTAAGAGAAAAATGCTTTTGCCGTCAGTGTGAATGACATCTACCAATTTGGCGTCGGTGTAATCCAGTCTTAGATGACTAGGCATCCCTTGAAAGTAGGGCTCTGCAGGATCCAGTCCTGTAATTCGACCAATATTTCCTCCCAACTTTTCGCCCGCGTATCCAGCTGTATGCGCTCCCAAGCTGTGTCCAATGAGGTGTACATCATTTGGGTCCAATCCATAATTTGTCTGCATTTCAATAAACAGTACTTCAATTTTTTTTTTAAACCATTTTTCCCTGTAGAAATATTACTCGTTATTATTATAAGAAACATTACTTGAAGTACATTATGTATGTGTATTATATATTAGCATATAAAAAGCAATTAATCAATAATGTGACTAATAACTTGAATATTTCTAGAATTATTATTAATTTCTGTATAAGTTTAGTTTTACAAAAATATTATCATTTAGTAACATCTAAAAGTAAAATAAGTTAAAATTGTATATGTACAATGTTTTCGATAGATTATATTGTTTATAGATACTATAATAATTTAATTGTCTAATTTAATAGTTTAATTGTCTATAGACAATTAAAAGACTATAGATTGTAATCCACTATGCCTATAGAATTTTCTATAATTCGAACTTACAGGAATTAAAGGATAAATTGAAAATAATATTTATTACGTTAGAAGCAGTAGAACAAATGGACAGCTATTTGCGTTATAGAGTTAAGTAACATACTTTTAGCTTTCTTCGTCATTCATGTCAAGAATTTGACATTTCTTCATGTTCTGCTTTTGAGATATCTGTACCACCTAAAAATGAACCTAAGTGATCTAAAAGTTTGTTTGGGAATGAAATTAACTCACAGTGTTTCATAAAATTACAAACAAAAGGTGTTTTCCATATTATGAAAGCAGCTAATCTTTTTTGCTTAAAAATTCACTTTACCTGCAAGTGTTTGATTAGATGAGCTATTTCAAGGCCTACTAGTCTTGTATTGGCAGTTGCCTGAGTATAAAGGGGTAGACTTCCTCCAGCCCAATCAACTACGATGACGTTGTAGTCATCATGTTTCAGTAACTCGTTTCTCATTTCCTGGGATTGAAGACATAAATTAAATGTTTAAAAAGCGAAAGGTTTAATTTCTAAAAGTTTTGAACTTAATGTTAACAAAATCTCTCCATCTCTCGTTAGCTTTGGTTATTATCTTCTTCGGATTAATTTGTATTTTATTCCTTAAACGGCTTTCTTCTTGGTAGCATTTTATTATATATTATATAGTAGAGGCACTTTCATTTAACGTTTTAGTAATATTTCTATATGATTTATTATTATTAAAATTATAAGATGAATTATAAGTTCTTCTAGTGATATTTGTTTCATATTTGGACTATTATTTAGTCGGAAGACGGCCTTCAACTGATATAATGGTATTCGACTGACTCTAAAGGTTACAGAAATAAATGAAAAGCACAACACCATGCAACATTTGTTTAAAGAAACGCTATATTATTATGCTTGTACGATTTTAAATATGAAGACGATTTGGCGTACAATACGGTTATCATTTTTTTCATCAATAAAGAATAACGTTTAATTCTTTATTTTTACTATGAACAATTACTAAGTATTAGTCTATAGAATAATAATTTTTTTTCAACCAAATTTTTTATTCTGTTATCCGAGGCATCACTTTTCACGACACGACCTATACTATTTTCACTGTGAGTGACTGTATGTATCAGGGGGACCGGAAAATAAAGTCGTTTCTGCGCATGTTAATATTTGATTGTTATTTGTCAGCTCATTATGTACTTCAAGGTCATGCCAAAGACATTTTAAGGTTATAGAGACTTGTTTATTTGTAAATAATTAAGTTAAAAATTTTTTTGCAATTTTGGATGATATGGCTAGCCAAATACCAGAAGAGGTACACTCCAGCATTGCATGCTTTTTGAGTTTCGCAAGGATAGTACATAATTTTAAATATATTCAACAGTTACTACCAAAAACATTTGCGATGCATACTCAAATGGATTAGACGTTCGTAAATGCCAAAGGTGGTTTGCTAAGTTCAAATCCGGTAATTTTGATCTTTCCGACTCGTATCGATCAGGGAGACCAACAACTTTAAACAATGACGTGTTAAGGACGGAAGTGGAAGCAAATCCGTGTAAGACAATAGAGGAATTGTTAAAGAGTCTTAGACATTCTTGGTCGACTATCTAAGAACATTTGTAGCAGATTGGGAAAGTAAGCACAGCAGGGTATTTGGATCTCGCATAATCTGTTCGAAGAGACGAAGCTAACCGATCCACCACATGCAACTTACTGCTTTAACGGCATAATACAGAAGTGTTTTTTGATCGCTTGATCACTGGAGATGAAAGATGGGTGCTCTACGAGAATCCAAAACGCAAAAGGCAGTGACTCTCTCCAAATGAATCGCCACGAAGTACTGCTAAGACAGGTTTACATCCCAAAAAGGCTTTTTTGTGTGTTTGGTGGAGTATTCGCGGCGTTGTTCATTTTGAAGTGCTAAAATCTGGACAAACTGTGAATGCAGACCTTTACTGTGAACAATTGGATCGAGTAAACCAATCTTTAATTGTAAAGTGGCCAGCGATTATCAACAGAAAAGGCGTTATTCTGCAACACGATAATTGCAAGACCGCACTGTGCAAGTAAACCCTAGAAAAAATTAATGAATTGGGGTGGGAGATTCTGCCTCACCAACCATACTCGCTCGATATTGCACCATCGGATTTCCATTTATTCCGATCTGTACAACACTTTCTAAGTGGTAAAAGATTTGCAAATTTGGATAATACAAAATGTCATCTCTAGATATTTTGCTCAAAAACCAATTGATTTTTATCGATCCGGCATTGAAAATTTGCATACTAGATGGCAAAAGGTTGTTGATAATGAGGATGATTACATCATTGCTTAAAAATAAAAACTCGTCAAAAATTTATGTGTTTGAATTTAATGTAAGAAAACGACATTACTTTCCGGTCCCCCTAATATATTGACAATCATTCCTGAGTGATTATTACAAGTTATAGTAACCGACTCATAGTAATCGGGTTACAGTTTCAGTTAGGCGGTGGTTAGAATCCCTAGTTAACCATAATCCGCCATAAGAGCCATCATTAACCCACAAAGTTTCAAAAGAATCAGAATTTTTGGATTAGCTAATGTTCGTTCTTAATTTTTGAGGTAATCAAGTTTAAGATACGATTCAATGTATAATATTTACATGATAAACAGTGACGTACTGATTTTGATATGCTACTCAAATCGTTAGACATTTTGTTATACAATTAATTTGTCATTACAATTAAAATTCGCGTATCCTTAATTAGATATAGCTATGTATAAGAGAGCGAGGCAATCAGTTTCAGCAATTTCGTGATTAATAATAAATGAAATAGTTAATAAAATCCATTTTCTATTCTTTATGGAATACAGTAATTTATAAATAAATATTGTTTGCATTGCTTATTCTGTAAACATTATACGTTACATTGTATCTTAACCGTAAGTGTGTATAATGCGAACGCATGATTTCAAACTTCATTATCTCGAAAACCAAGCTGAAAACGAAAAAATTTTATTCTTTATATTTTCCTTATTCTTTTTATAACGAATCACCTTCCGTTAGTTAATACATGTCATTTAGATGTACCCTATACATAATAATGAAATATCATTTTATTCTTTATTTTATACTGCAATTTCAACTTTTTTATCTTTTAACTTTTACTTGTAATTTTAAGTAATGTATAAGACATTAAATTTTATAAAAATGTTAGTTAATCTTTACAAAAATGACACAAATAATTTTACACTGATAGGTGTATAAAGCTTAGACGGAATTTTAATTTGTAATTCGATATAGCCGATTTATACAGGGTGTTCGGACGAAGTTGGGAGAAAATTGAAGGGGTAACTCTATGCCACATTCTAAGACGAAAATCAAGAGTAACAATATTGCGTTTGATGCTTTGTTTATTAGTTATAAGCAATTTAAAGAAGGAGCTATTTTACGCCTGAGAGTAGGCAAATAGGGCAACACAAAAGATAACGTCAATGACTACGCAGTGATGCTTAGTGCAGAATATGGCATACCTCTGAACAGCTACAGAAATGCATGTACAGTGGCTCCAAAAAGTATTCGTACACTACATTTCAAGGAAATTCACCTAATCTTGAAATTCTGATTTCAATGAAAGTTTACATGTATATAGAGCATAATGAGTTATACATGGAGTAATTTCTTTCCTCGACGGGAATTCTTTTTGAGAGGTTAAAAGTTAGCCTCAAAGTTTTAGCGAATCTTCACGCTTTGAATACAAGTTTCTCTGGAATCTTTTTCTATGACTGAGTGGAAGAAGATTAAAAATTAAACATCTTTTATCCGAAAGGTTTTGCTACATCACACACCATTACAAAATTATATTTAAAATACGAGAAAAACTATTGAAACCATTAACGTTGTTTTTACCTCCTTAAGGTGGTACTTTAATAAAATAAAAAATTAATCCATAAACATACTATTACGTCCCACATATTATTACGCACACATTATTAAAAACTTTCATTGATATCAAAACTTTAAGGTTAACTAAATTTATTTGTAACACAGTGTACGAATACTTTTTGGAGCCACTGTAGCTACGACTGAGCATCACTGCGTAGTCATTGACGTTACCTACCGTGTTGCCTCGTTTGCCTGCTCTCAGGCGTAAAATAGCCCGTTTTTTAAATTGCTTATAATTATTAAACAAAGCGTCAAACGCAATATTGTTACTCTTGATTTTCGTCTTAGAATGATGCATATATTTAGCCCTTTGATTTTTTCCCAGCTTCGTCCGAACATCCTGTATAGCTGCTTATACAATAGATTTTATGTATTTATAATACACTTAGCTTTCTTGCATTTTTTAAATCTGGATTACGTATTTTGCCTGCAAGGTCTTTTATATTGCATAAATTTCCTAAAAATTTTTCAATTGGAAAAAATTCACAAGTGGATCTTACAGGTGAAATCTGTTTTACTGTATTTCTTCAGTTTAAATAGTTTTTAATAAATATTAATTCAGTAGTCAAATACTACATATGTAAAAATGATGAAAGAAATAATTGACTTACCTTAACCCAATTGCTTAGTGGAGTATCTATAAATCCGTGTATGATAAATCTCGTTTTTCTTTTTGAATTGAAGTACGACCGCTTAATTGACTTATCTCTAGCGACTATTAACACCTGTCCCTGCAACAAAAATGATATAAACGTTGAACGATTTATGAAAGAAAAATATTTTACAGTTTTTTAACTCTATTATCTTCAGAGATTGAAAAATTAGATATTTAAAAAATTAAATGTTATCCATAAATAATTTTTCTAATATATTTCTGTTTAATAATTTGTTCAAGTAGAGGTGTGAATAACATGTTTTCTCTATTTTATGTTATGTAACGTGGATATAATTTATTTAAAAAAAAACAAATAAAATTATTAACAGTTACAAAAGTAGTATAGATGTATTCTAGTCTGTGACGGATTGCTAATACTTCGCAGCGATAACCTAAGGAGATCCTGGACGCCGATGGGTCCTGTAATGCTTCCTTTCAGTTTTCGAGAGTTCGGAAAAGGGTATTGAGCGTGAGAGCCAACCTGTACGCAGGGAGGTCCGGATCAAACTCTCGGTAGTCTCAAATACGACGCTTTTGAACTGTCTCGGTTCTACCGCTCTATTGACGTTTTAGCACGGCTTTTTATTTGGGTAGCTCCGGCTACCCAATTACCGTCGCTTTAGGCCTAGCGGGGTAGTTTATGGCACGGAGTACCTTTTTTTTCGCGTGGAGGAAATCTTCTAAAGATACCCAGCCACCCTGAGGGAGAGTAGCCGGGTTATGTGGGATTTTTACCCACGAAAACCTCCACGGTGGCCATCTACCGCGGTTGGGGAAGCACCGGGAACTCTATAAGAACACGTCCAGTACTTCCCCCGCGTTGTGTCTCACGTAAGAGACCCTATCTCGTAGGGGCAGACGGTGTCCCTCGCAAACTTATCCTAGTTGAAAAACTTTATTTACATGAATTCTTAAACCTAGTTACATTTGGTTACATACATTTTATACCTAACCTAGTAATAAAGTTAAGCTAAGTGGCGCCGTACAGCCACAGTACGACGCCATGGCACGGAGTACCATGCTCCGTGCTGACCGCGACCTTCGTGGGGCGTACTTACAATAAATTCCCTTAAAAGTAACTTACATACTATGCTTAAAATTATCACGTGCTACAGTTATAAATTAAAGTTTATTTTTTGATTAATATGAAATTTGTGATGAGAAGGAGGAAAGGAAGTGAATGTTGGATACAAAATTTCAATGACGGTTCTTCAACAGTGTTCGTTGAGGTAGGTGAATAAAAGAAGTCTAAATGAAAAATGGTAATAAAAGAAATGTATTTTATAAGAATGGAATTATTTCTGCGCTTTAAAACAGGATATTCTTTTGCCCCGACGAACCGTCTTGAACTGATGTCCTTTTTGTATTTTTCTTTTCACTTTCTTTTGCTGAAAAGTGGGGACAATCAAAAATAGTGTGTCTTAGACCAGTCATCTCCAAATTTTTTTGACCGCGTACCCTTATGACGAAAATAATCATAAATTATACCCCCTAATTATATTGTATATATTGTGTGTGTGTGTGTGTAAAAAATGATCTTTTTTGAGGAAATGAACGGAAAAATGCAGAAAATCAAGTAATTTTTATTTATAGTTAGTTATTTTAAATAAAGTAATATATGTATATATACATGCAATTGATAAATTACAAGAGAGATTTTAAATTATAATTTAATGGGAACACTAGACGTGAAAGCAGAGTTGTTAGGTTTCTACAATGCAGAGTCCACAATTTCAGCCAAATTTTGTTTTTCAGTTATAATTTTGTGCGCGCGAGAGGACATAAAGTATTTTGAAGAGAAATGTGGCGTACCCCGTAGAATCTTCTGCGTACCCCACTTTGGACACCTCTGTCCTAGACAACCAGGTAAATATCCCTCTCAATTATCGTTGGATTCCAACAAATAGTTTCGAACATATTAATTAACAATACATTGAATTTTGCTTACTATTATATCTAAAATTATATCTAGGAAACTGTAAAAGAACCATCACTGAAAATTGATATTTAAGGTTTATTCCCACTCTCCTCCCCCTTCCTTCCCCTCTCAAATCTTATCTTATTTGGGTTTCTTGGTACAACCCTGGCTTATTTACCAGCAGAATTCTTTCTTTTTCTACGTCTACAAGGTGTAGTAAAAGGAAAATGTTTTGAAACAAATATTTCTTTTTTTATTTGTTACTTCTTCTGCATTTTTGTAACAAACGAGCGCCTCGGTTATATAAATAAATAAATAAATGAATAGATAAAGGAATAAATGCGGTTGCAATTTAAAATTGAAGCTCGTTTGACACGTTTCCTAAGTTTTAGTTTCAAATTGCCAAAAAACACACGATGTTAGTCTATAGATGGTGGTTTATCGGTAACTATAATATTTAACACCATTCTCAGAATTCGCTACTTTTCAAGTTCGTAGAAATCAGCTGAAATTATAATGCTGCCGAAGTCATTATAAAAGTATTCATGAACCCTCCTCATACAGGCCTATTTCTCTCCTCTTATTATTATCAAAAATGATGGAAAAAATAATTCTAATAAGATTGAAGGAAATTATCAATAACAGACACCTAATCCTAGACCATCAGTTCGAATTTAGAGAAAACACAACACAATCGAACAAGTTCACAGATTAATTAATGAAATTACCTCTATCCTTGAATACACATGTATATTCCTAGATATAGAAAAAGCATTCGATAGGGAATGGCACCAAGGTTTGCTGAAATTTATAAAATCGCACTTCCCAAAAGCAATCTATGAACTTTTAAAATCCTACCTTAACCCTTTCACTACTACAGGTGACTATAGTCACCCTATCATCTACCATAAAAATGGAGCCAAAAGTCAAGTTTTATCTGTGTTTTGAGGAATTTCATACAAAATATGATTACTAAAAAGTTATTGGTCAGCATTATGTTATAATTATAGTTATTATTTTGTTGTATAATATAAAAATATTAATTGTATTATTGAATTAAAAATATGTTCATGGAAAAATTATGAACATGAATCATTTTGCTTCTGAAATTAATGTTAAAAGGTCGTTTTGGAGACAAAAGTCTTGGTCCTGAATGCTGAAGACCACGCGCGTTTAATGTTCGCACTTTCGGCACGGTGCACAGTGGGCCAAATCACCGTTCTAGCTGATAAAAAGTCCAAAAATGAGTATCCTCGAAATCGTAATATTTTGATACAAAGTGCGTCCCAGGTAGCGGGAAACTATCTACATATCATAAAACAGTACCTAAGCGTACGGTATTTTCCGTATTTGCCACGAGTTTGCAGATATTAGTCCTTTCATAAAGCAGTACCTTGTGCGTTCTAATGAATACATCGTATTTTTGTGTTCTTCGTTAAAATACTAGTTTGGTGGAAAGAGTTCTAAAAGGTAAGTGCTTATTTTATTTGATTTCAGTATAAAATTTTGTCCAGTGCTTTCATTAATACTATAAATTCTTCTTCATTAAACTTAATCCGATGATCATAGTAAAACTTTAGAAAGAGGTCCCGCAGTTCCAATATTTGCGTGTATTTGCTTTGATTTCTGTTTTGTCCATTTCTTTAATCTATCTTAGTTCGATTCTGATGAAAAATAGCTGCATATGTCTGCCAACAATTAATGTGCAACATTTTTTTAGATACCATGTCCGTATCAAGGAAGACACTTTTTGACATTTGGCGTAAGGGTGATGACATAAATAGTAAAACCTCTGCAGTTTTTAATTATATTATGAATAGTTTAATGTTATCGGAGGACGAAAAGGACACAACCTACCTACACGTCAAGAGAATTGTGAATAATGTAAACAGCAATTTTGCTTCTAAATGGAAAAAATGTACCCGATCCTTGGATATATTTCTTAAGCGACACGAGCTACAATTTTTTTCATCAGATCCTGTCATATCTTCCTTGTCGAGAAGTACCACGTCAATTTGGAAAAAAAAGAGGCACTTGACAAAGAAGTGATTAATTTATTGTCGGATTCACAATTACCAAAAGGGGAGCAGGATTCATTAACCAATGATACTGACCAGGATTCAGATATTGAATGAAATAATGCGTAATAACAATAATAATATCTTGATTGAAAAATATGATACATTACTAATACATTATTATTATAAATACATTAATAATTCATTACTAATAAAAATGTACATAAGCTTTACCTATACACCATATACCAAGTAATACTAATACTATCATTTATATAATCCATTTTGTAGTTTTTATCATTAGTATCTCAAAAAAGATGATATGGAAGTTAATTTTGATAAGTACGAATTTTTATTAGCTAGAATAGTGATTTGGCCCACTGTGCGGTGCTCCGTTCCACGCAAGGCACTCCGCGGTGAGGTTCGCCGTAGCGAAAGGGTTAATAACAAAATTTCCTATGTAAAAGTAAAAGACTTGCGATCAGTTATTTATTCTGCAAACATTGGTGTGCCGCAAGAGAGGGTCCTGGGTCCAGTATTATACACTCTCGGACAAAAAGATAGCACATATGGACTATCTTTAATTTTAAGACGACGTATGTAGAATTTTTCAGTTTTAATGATTGAAATGGTAATGTTACGGTTCTAGAATAACAGTCTCGTTTGAAAGGTAAAAAAATGTTGCTACCTTTGCTGACTAGCTGAGAAAACGGTTAAAATACCACGGACAAAATGATAGCACAGGTATAGAAGAGGTCTAAAGGGGTTTGGATTTTTGAAAGCAAAAAGTAGTTTCTAATTTATAAGATTTTAGGAGTTGGAAAAAGAAATTTATATCCTGGCAGAATATTTCAAGGTTATACAATATCAACTGTAATAGCAAACAGTTCGTACTTTAGTTTATTTCAAAGTGTTCTCAGAATCTGTTACTAGTTTACTTATTCGCGTCAAAGCATATGAAAATAGAAAATTAATTTTGTAATTGGGAAATTGTGGATAGTTTCAAATGATTCAAATTGTGAGTAAAACTCAACAAGTTGTTATGTTTATAAACATCTATTTTCGAAATCATTATTTCAATTTTCCACGAATATTAGTCTTTGAAAATATAAAAAGTTGATAAATATGATGGTATAACCTATGACTGAATTTTCCATTTTAATTGGTATAACCAATTTAATTCAATAATGATCGAATGTAAATAATAATAGGGTATGATGTTTAATTATACTTATATCTAGCAATATCAATTCTGATATTAATAAATTACTTAAAAATTGATGTACTTACTTCGACGGGGTTTTCTTTTGTGTACAAGATAAACCTTGTATTAATAACTTCTCGTGGCAAAGGAAAAACATTTAGTGGTCTGTGAATGAGGTGGTACCAGCTCCTGGTTATGTTTAAGCAGCCTAGTTCATCGTAACATCGTGTCTCGTTCTCGACTAATAAAACAAATTTATTACAAGAAACATTATAACAATCTTTCAAAAAAACTTATGCATTATTTAATTTAGATTCTAATTTATTTGGAATGTAATATTGTGCAGAAACATTATTGGTCATGCAATGGGAATTAAACAATTTTATTAATACAAATTCTTTTAGACATTCTTTTTATCCTGCCGTTTGTATTATAGGGAATTTCTTACTTTTTATTTAGTGAGAGTAGGGCTCAGGTGTGGGTAAAACAAGGTGAAGTTCTTACATCACATAATATATTTAAAATAGGTTAATAGTAACAGCTTTAAAAACATATAGGGTGTACGCGTTAAGTTTTGTCACTATTTTTTTAGACATTTCCAGTAGTGCAATTAAAAAATGTTTTTTAGTGTTGGATGAGCTATACGTTCCCGTATTTTGAAATCTCAGAAAATGTTTTTTACGTAAAAGGCCAAGGTCCATATCGTTCTAATATTATGAGATTGTTGCTGATGTTAAGACGAATTCAATAGTGTATTATACTTTGATTTTGAAATGATCTTGAACTATTGTACAGAGCTGCGCTCTGTGTAGTAGACAGCTGTTCAATATCTCAATTTTTTGGAAGAAAAATTTCTACTTACTGCAAGACATTCCACTGAACATCAGAAATGATATGTATTTTCAACAAGACGGGTGTCCTACCCACAATGCTATTATAATTAGGGGATATCTAAATAACAAATTTAGAAATCATTGGATTGGAACATATGGTTCGATTTGTTGGCCACCGCGTTCACCAGATCTATCTCCGCTGGATTTTTATCTTTGGGGATATCTACAATCCGTTGTATGCGACACACCAATCAATAATGTTCAAGAACTTCGGAATCGCATAACAACTGCATGTAATAACATAAATCAATAACTACAGCGATAACAAAAAGTCTAATACAAAGAGCAGAGCTCTGTATCAGTGAAAATGAATCGCAGTTCGAACATTTGATGTAACCAGATCTTTTTGTAAAAAATAATTCTTCATTAAAATTAAGCTTATACAAAATTTGAAAGTTTAAGGTCATTTCAAGGTCATAGTATAATCGCGGTTGAATTCGTCTCGATATCAGCATTAATTCTGTAACAACAGAAAGATATAATGTCATTTAAAAAAGTCAAGATCACGTTGACTTTTTTACGTAAAAAACATGTTTTGAGATCTAGGAATACGAGAACATGTAGATAATCAAAAACTAAAAAAATTGTAGGATTCTTCCACGGAATAACAGTTGGAGATACATTGTATTTGTCCGTAAAATAGCCGTTACGAAGATGACACGGCTCGCCGCCGTGTCGATAGTCAATTGTTTTTGGTAAACTTGTTGCGACCGGCAAATTTAGCGGCAGTCGTTTTCTTGTGTGCATAAGAAGAAGAGTCGCGGAAAGCAGTGCCGCTCAGAGTCTTATTCTTTTTCTTGCGTGTTCAAATAAATTAACCTTTCTTGTGTGTTTTGCTTTTAATAAACTGTTGTTTCTATTTGTTTATGACTCGTGTGTTTTTCCCCTTCATCCTCATATCCTACAAAATTTTGTCTGAAACATTTTGTAATTGCACTATCGGAAATGCCTAAAAAATGGTGACAAAGCTTAACGCGTACACCCTGTATAAACGATTTTCAACTTAACACAACTTCAACGTTCTTGCTTCTTTCACAGTCAAACTCTTTCTGCCTCGCGCTCGCGTTTACCCACCCGATGTATTTGGTCACGTTCATCCAAAATTTTTCAGTCACGACGTTTTTTCAAGTGCTCATCTTTCACGCCTCAGAAACACTCTAGTTCAAATATTCTACGTTCACATGGCTATCGTTCGACTCAAGCACTCTTCACATTTTCGTTGAATCGTACCCACTGAATTGCATTCCTACAGTATGTACACTCCTATTCATAAGTATCCGGACACCTATCAAATTCATGTAAATACTGTATTTATGCTACAATAATATACCTATTTCTCAATGAAAGCAATTTTTATTGAACATTTAGTTATAGTAGAAGATATAGAGAACATAGTATAAACAATTCTTCCCACCAAACGATATAAAATTGTTTAAATCTTCTTTTCATTGATATGTCCTCCCCGTTGCGAAATAACCGTTTGCACTAATCAAGGTAGTCTTGCGACAAATTTTTGCAATGTTTCTGTTTTAATTTCTTCCTAAATTGTTTTCAACATTGTCCACAATTGTTTTTCACTTTTTGGGCACTTGTCTCTCACTTATCTATCCAATTTGACCCACAACTTCTCAATTGGATTAAGGTCCGGCGACTGGGGGGCCACTACATACAGTGCGCGACACTTGATTAAACGCAGTGACATTTTCATTGTATCTTTGTTTAATGATGTTGAAATTAATATGGTTTATTTTTTTAATATGATAGGTCACATTTGAAGAAAGTTTATGCCTTTACTTTCTGGAATTATTTATTCAGTATAAATATATTCGCTTTTTTAAGAAAAAATGAGATTACTCCTGCGACATTTGAATAAACGCACTATAATTAAAACGTAAAAATACGATGTTATCGCAATAACTAAACTTTATTAATATTTTGTATGTCCGCCATTGTTATTTATGATTTGGAATATGCGATTAGGTAATGATTTATACAGTGTTTCTATATAGTTAATTGGTATACTCTTCCATTCCTTTTCAATAGCGCTTCTAAGTTCTTCTTGAGAAGAGAATTGTCTATTATTCACATATACCTTTCTTGATAAGTATCCCCAGACATTTTCAATTATATTTATGTCGGGTGATAATGCTGGCCATTGTAAACAATTTATTTCCTGCTCTTCAAACCAATTTTTAATTAACTTCGCGGTATGTATTGCAGCGTTATCCTGCTGGAAAGTCCATTCATTGTCCTTCATAACATCAAAAATCCTAATTTTTGCTGTTTTCAATATTTCCAGGTATTTTTTTTAATCTTGTCGCCCTTTCATAACTTTCAAATCGACGACGCCTTTAAAGCTCATGGCTCCCCAAATCATGACGGAGCCTCCTCCGTGTTGTCTATGTGAAAAAATTCTTTCTTCTTTTCTTATATCATGATAATAATATGAGTACCCATCTGGGCCATCTAAGTTAAACTTCTTTTCGTCCGAAAAGATTACTTTTTGCCACTGTGTTATCCAATTCATGTGCTTCCTAGCAAACTCGAGTCCATCCTTCTTATGGTGGTCTTTCAAAAACGGTTTTTTTTCAAACACTTTCTTTTTATGGTAGGTACCTTTTTTAAATATCTCTGTACAGTTCGTACACTAGCTGAAACATTAGCTTTTTCGGCAATTTGCTTCGCACTATAAGTTGAATTTGATGCGATACGCAAAATCAACCTTTTTTCTCTTGGCGATAAGGCTTCTTTAGTTCTGCCTTTGTATAATTTCCCGTAGTTTTCATTACTTTTCAAGTATGAACGTACCACAAATTCACTTCTGCTTAATTTTCTTGCAATTTCTCTATTGGAATACCCTTCTTCTTTTAACACTTGGATTTTTCCAATTTCTGTACAGCTTAACTGTTTTGCACGACCCATTATTGCGTTTTTTTTCACAAATTTTTAACTTCTTACTACAATATAACGTTGTATCTAATATGTCGATTACTAAGTAAACAGATTAAAACAAAAGAAACTCACAGAACAGTACAAACATAATGCAGAAAGGAACCGCGTTTATTCAAATGTCGCAGGAGTAATCTCATTTTTTCTTAAAAAAGCGAATATATTTATACTGAATAAATAATTCCAGAAAGTAAAGGCATAAACTTTCTTCAAATATGACCTATTATATTAAAAAAATAAACCACATTAATTTCAACATCATTAAACAAAGATACAATGAAAATGTCACTGCGTTTAATCAAGTGTCGCGCACTGTAATTTTCACTTCCTTTCTTTCTTCTAGTTCCTTTAAATACTTTTTACATATTTTTGCACAGTGTTTTGGATCATTATCCGGCATAAACACAAAATTATTTCCAATAAGTCTTTTTCCTGAGGGAATCGCATTGTCTTTTAGAATATTCAAATATTGTTCTTTTCGCATTATTCCTTTCACTTTCACTATATCGCCCACATTATTAGCCCCAAAACAACCCCAAATCATAACTACACCACCACCATGCTTGATTGTAGGCACAACACAGTCTGGAAGAAATTTTTCGTTGACTCTTCGACGAACGAAAGTACGCCGCTTGTTACCAAATACTTCAAATTTGGATTCGTTTGTCCAAAGAACTTTTTCCCATTGGGAAATGATCCAGTTGCATGTGTTGTTCCACAGCAACATCAAGATTAAAGAACAAAATAATAAATCCACGAAAGAAACTAAATTTAAGAAATATTTATGCGAATTCCGCAAATACCTAAGTGTCCGGATACTTATGGACGGGAGTGTACATGGCTTTACTTGATTTATGAAGCTAAACAAGCAATAATGAGTAAGAATAGAAACAATTTTAATTAAAACATAAAAAAGTGAGGTATACAAAATATTATAAAACTGAGCAAAACAGAGAGTGGCAACAAATGATGAAACAGATTTCAATGCTTTTATAATAACAATAAGTAACAAAGTTTTGAAAGTAAATTTTAAAGTAGTAAAAACGTATAAAAACCTAAACTTAATCTAAAAGTAGATTTTAGGCTTCTGTTGACGCTCAATTACAATAAAGTGTCTATTTTCTTGAGATTTTAGTAATATTTCAGTATACTGTTTCTAGGTTAGTGTAAAGGTACATATTTGCTCTTTAACAGTTCACGAATACCTTTCGCTGACTATGGTCCTAAGGGGTTTGTAAACTCTTAAGAATCAAGGTTTCTATAACATAATTTCTAACAATTTTATGACCAGTTCTTGAAAATTATTTATATTAACTTAATGTGAAATCAGTTCATTGGCACATTAGTTAGTCATTAAACGTTAAAAGTGTTGAATAAAAATGAACACCTAATAGTTCGAAAACTCTAAACATACATATGTACCCATAATTGTAAAAATGGTCTAAGTCATATATTTCTTGTTTCGAGATATTTAATGGATTACATTTGAATAAGTTAAGAAATATTTTTATATTATGCAACATTTTAATTTAAAATTTTATTAATCTTGATTAATGAAAATTTATTATGCATGTGAAATTTTGTGTGAATCTCATACGAAAATGTTGTTTTTAAAGCTTGGATCGATTTAGACCACTTTTATAATTAACACTAAATGACTTCCATATAATTTTGAAATAACAACCACCATTTAATGGTTTATTTTTGACAGTATTGTGAAAATTACATTGAATTAATTTAGTGTGGTGCAAAATAACCGATAAACTCGTTTTCTTTAAATTTTGACTTAGGCCACTTTCATAGTTATGGGCACATACATAGGGTGATGCGATCATTTGACGAAAAAAAGTGTTTAACACCAACTTATTAGTATTAAGTAAGGTTGGGAGTATGATCCGAATTTTTTGATTATTTGAATATTCGGAGTAGTGATAAAATAATCCAAATAGTTAAAAATATCCTGATAATTCGTATAATTATGAAAATATACAAAATATTCAGAACTACGGTCTTTCCTGATTTATTATTATGGTTGTTATTATGTTGTTATATTTTGGTTAATTAACGATAAAATTTGAGTTCAAGTTTACAAAAAAAAGTTAAAAGCATTTTGTTTCTTATTAACATTTGATTTTGTTAATGTTATTAAGATGTTTAAAATAACAAAATTGTAAAAGAAGTCATTTTACTTAAAGAAAATATGAAAATATGAACGTCCACGCTTTTCAGTTTTGAACTGTAAACATGAATTTGTAAGCACCAATGTTACCGATATTGGTAAAAATAAAACATTTCAAAATAATTCACCCCTTACATATGCATTGTCAGGGCGAGGACATTGAAATTTTGTATCTCAGTTGTATGTAAGGTTAAGGATTCTTAACACGTTCGCGGACAGTAAAAAGTTCAGTGAGGTGCAAAAATAGACACGCGATTTTTTTCTAAATTAATTGTGATATCCGAAATGTGATTAGACACATTTTGTAAGAGCAGTCGGAATGTCACATCTTAACAATTATATTTAATGAATGCTATAGCATCCACGTCGATATTTGAATCGAGGTTATATAAAATTAACCCTTTGTACTCGAGGGCTCCATAGCGGAGCCATTTAAAATTTGTCTTCAAACTCGAGGGCTCCGCTATGGAGACAATGCAAATAACTTTCAGTTCATAACAGAAGGACGAAGACAAATCGTGTGTAGGATATTCCGCTCTTGTTTTCTTTTATATATTTTAACATTTGTATCCATAATCAACAATGACTTTTCTTTTAATGCACATATCATTTACTTATACGTGAATCTTTCCAATGAAATTGCTTCGAGTTACTGATAATATGAATGAAGAAATATTTTAAGTACAAAGTGTTAAATCAATAATAGTTGGTTTAAAAATTTGAATGTTATATCATTCACATTCTGCATCACAATAAAAATGAATGCTATAGCATTCACGTCCGTGAACGTGTTAAAATTTAAGGTCTGGTTTATCTTGGAAAATGTTGTGGAATAAACGTATCAGATATTTGAAAATAATTACATGGCAACCATGGAATGTTGACCTCGATTCGATCGCTACGTGCCCACTGCCAGGGGTCCAGGATTCCGGCGGAGCAGATAACAGGAGCCAATGCGACGAATAGCAGGATCGATGCTCCTTCGCCCTCGGTGACTCCTTGCTTCTTCCTCCTCATCCTGTAACGATTTTGTTTCAAGTATTAGGAAGTCTTCTAGTAGCTGAGGTTAAAAAAATCAGTTTCTTTTTCTTTTAATTTTCTTCAAGTACATGTTTCCAATACTTTCCAAAAATATTAGGGTTGAACTGTTGCAAATAACAGATTTACGTATTGTTCACTGAGACTAAATAGCTGGTGCAAGTAGAGAAAGGTAGAGGTAAACAATGAACTTGAAACATTCAAGCAGAAGCCAACCCTTATCGATAAGGTTTTAGAGGTGATCAAATTTATTTACGAAAACTTATCTTTCAGAAACTTATTAGAAAAATGTTTTGGAGCCGGAACCCGAAACAATAATGGATCGTTAACACTATTCCTACCGACACTTCACGTGTACCTATTCCTACTGCGACATTTCCACGTAAGACAGACTACAAATTTTTCTCAGAAAGAAAAAAAAGAAAAATGTATTATACATGTATTTGAGGAAAAGTCTAAAGTTTAAAGGCGATTCAATTATGTTGTATATATGAAATTCTAATCACAATTTTAAAAACGGTCATTTGACCGGTCGTGGTATGAATAGTGTTAAATTACCTCGTTTGAACTTTTTCGCCTAAACATATACAAGGTGTAAACTTACAGGTTGCCTGTGCATGGCTAGCCAAACAAACGACAGTGTATGGCGGATTGTTTGATTTCAGTCAATCTTGTGAAAAATTGTATTTGTTAATAACCAATTAATGAAGCCTTTACGGAATTTAGTCATTCTTGATTTTCATTTTATCTCAACGTGCGAATCACCCCTTTCATTTCGGACCACCTGTAGATTTACACCTTGTACACTTACTGCTATTTATATTCGTATTACTATACAGGTATTTAGCATAAATGAAAAAAATCCTATTTCTTATTAGAAAGGATTCATTTATTCCTATCAAATACCCAATCTTACACTAGACTACTTTTATCTACAAGACAGTTTTATTTTTGTTTTATTAAAAACATTAACCCTAGAACTCCTAAGGGAGGGGGAGTGGGTTCCTCGAACCCACAAGTTGAAAAACTTTGGATTAGAATTATTTCCCTTTTATAAAAAATTCTCTTAAAATTATTTACTGTTGTATATACATTTAAGTTTGATATTAAGAGGTTCCCGTTGCTATGTGTAAAACATTAGTAAGCATAAGAGAAATATAATCACGTGAAGCGGATCCTCACGCTCTCCGTCTCTCCAAAGAATAAAAATTACAGAACGAAGAATGAAACTATGTACAGTGGCTCCAAAAAGTATTCGTACTATGTCAGAAATAAATTCGTTTAACTCTGAAATTCTGAGTGATAGAAGTATTTAATAAAACTTTGTGGAGATCTAGATCGTAATAGTATACGTATGGATTAATCTCTTATTTTCATCTAAATGCCATTTCAAAGGGGTGAAACAAGCGTTGAAGTTTCTAAATTTTCTCTCATTTTTAAAAGATAACTTTGTAATGGTACTTGATGAAGCAAAATCTTTCAAATAGAAAATGTTTAATTTTTAATACTCTATCGCCCTGTCATAAAAAAAGAACATAGAAAAGCTTATATTCAAAGCGTGAAAAATCGTTGAAGTTTTGAGATTCGTTATCAGCCCCCTTAAAAGATATTTTGCCGCCAAAAAAATTGCTCCACACAGGACACACCATGCTCTGTGTACACATAAAATTTCATTGAAATTAGAATTTCAGAAGTAGATAAATTTCCTTATAATATAGTGTACGAATACTTTTTGGAGCCACTGTAATTGATTCGGAACATTAACTGGAAAAACACTACGAACTAAAATACCAAAAGATACAGAACCGACAAAAAAGGGGAAGATGTTATCAGTGTGTATTGGAGGTTAAAAGCAAACGCATAAAATATAATAGGTTATCAAAACCAATACAAAGTTGTTACAAATGCAAAAATTATGATCTGCGGAAAACATTTACTTAATACTATACTCTGCCATTCATATTTATCAGAAGAATTAGAAAAATCAAGATCAAACCACTTGCACGTCAGCATACTATTTTATAATATTATTTAATTTTATAAATATATATAAATCAATATAAATTGAATGCAAAAACATATGCTGTCTTGTTTACAATCTATAGCATACCCTAATATTGCAAAGAATTTTCTGAAAAACAATTTTTTCCAAGATAAATGTATAAAAAGAAGTATGAGTTCGAGGACCCCTGCCCCTCCCTCCCCCGTTAGGATTCCACGTAACAGATCGGGGCTCAGGAATTCTAGGGTTAAAACAGCGGATAGAATGCAATTAGTCATAAAGATTATCTCAGTCATATTCGTACATAAGAAATGAAACATAGTTACATTATAAAATGCAACTAATTAGCCCTTTGCACTCTAGGGCTCCATAGCGGAGCCATTTAAAATTTGTCTTCAAACTCGAGGGCTTCGATATGGAGACAATGCAAATAACTTTCAGTTCATAACAGAAGGACGAAGACAAATCGTTTATAGGATATTCCGCTCCTGGTTTTTTTTTATATATATTATAACATTTGTATCCATAATCAACAATGACTTTTATTTTAATGCGTATATGATTTACTTATACGTGAATCTTTCCACTGAAATTGCTTCGAGTTGCTGGTAATATGAATGAAAAAAATTTCAAGTGCAAAGGGTTAATATATCGTTTAATGATCTTTATGTCTAATTCCTTTCATCAATCGATTCAGCAAGGATGTAATTAATTTTTCTGTTACTTCCCTAGTAATATAATTCCATTTGATTATTATATATTTAATAGTTGAAGAGTAAAGCTGTTTTGTATGTAGCAGCAGTTTACTATAGTATTCAACATTTAATAAAAAGAAATAAAAGTTATTAATAAGAAATATGATTCCTTACATTTGTATCAAACGCCCATATAGTGTACGAATACGAGTACGAGTGACTGTACATTGCAGGAAAAAAGCGTGAAATTATCTACGTTCTTGGCAGTGAACATTTTTAATGAGGGTTTTAAGATGGTTTTGAATGTCTTGTGGAAGATATCTTGTGGAAATTATGTAAATAACAGGGACACGGAGAGAATTGGTCGCTCCAAACGACGGTCAACAGAAGCTGCTAAAAAAACGAAAATGGAAGGTACAATGAAGAAAGTGACTCCTCGAGAACTATTGGAATCAGCTTTTGCCATTTAGTTGTAAATACGAATTATATTGCATAAAACATTATTATAGAGACATAAAGTTTTAAATTCGTTTGCCTCGAAATTGTTTTTAAAAACAGTGTCCTTGATTTCTCAAAAAATGTTTGACCGATTAACACGAAATATTGCATAGACATTATGTATACATATCGCTATGACTAAAATTATTTAAAAATTCTTATTCCTTCTATTATTTTTACACTTATATATTTAAAACGAGAAGTGACAGAATTGATAAATTAAATTCGAAGAGCCGCCATTTTTCTATTTATTGATGATTATTTTTTATCTGAAATACGACAAATTCAAGAATAGCGAAGTTAGATTTGAAGCTTTATTTTATGTTTGTTATTCGTCTATTATGTAAGTGGTAAGTGAAAATTAAAATACATGATTTATGTCATTTGCAACAATCCTTAATTTTTCATACTTCTTTTAACAGTGATATCGGTTTTGTATTACGGATAATTTGCCAATAGCTGACTGGACTGATTTAATATAAGCGCAGTAGCGCACAGAGGTTTAAGACGACAGGACAATGTAAAACATAATTTTATGATTCGCAAATATTGTTTATCTATTAATTTTTATTGTCATTATGGTAGAACACTATTTATTCATTAGCACAGAATACAAATTTTATTTATACTGTTATTTCTTATTAATTAATTAATTTATTTTCTTTGACCCTTTGATCTTAAACTTTTGTCCGCTACTGCATTCATTTTTATCGTCTTTATGGTAGAATATTATTCATTGATTAATATAGAATACAAATTTTATTTATACTATTATTTCTTATTAATTAATTAATTTATTTTCTTTGACCCTTTGGTCTTAAACTTTTGTTCGCTACTGTACGTATATAGTCACAGAAGGTGCAACCGATTTTGTCTAATGCACCTCCTACAGATCTTACTAATTTATAACTCTGCTGCACGAAACAATGTTATGTACAGTCGAATTCGAAAATCTCAAGAGATGAGCTAAAATCTTCGAATTACAGAGGTTTTGACTCATTGAAGCTTTCGAGTAAAACAGGTTTAATTTATAAAAATTTGACTTATAGAAGTTTCACACCAAGGTAAATAATTTTTCAGGTGTCACAGCTTAAACAAAAAAGAATTGTGTTTCTGAAAATGGATTATTTATTTTATACATATAATAAATGTAATCAATAAATGCTTTTGAGATCTATTTATTGGGTTATTACTCGTTGCTATTAAAAAATGTGTGATTCCATTTTGGCCGCAACTTCTACATTACTTTCCCGCTTAAGTTTTTAAATTATCGCAGGAACTTCTTTACATAATTGATTTGCATTTATTATGAAATATTGCAACACGAAGACAGTAAGCGAAATTCTGATCATCATTTAATTTTGTATCACTCAATTTATTTTATTAATTTCCGTAAACCTTTTATATTGTATTTATAAATTCTCTTTCATTTTGGACTTCGATGATGGACTTGGATTCAAGACTCTTTCATTCTCATTTTCCCGAATTTCAATAAATCGACGCAACTGTAATTTATAGAGTCCAGAATCTTGATTAATCAGCAAGTAAAGGTATTTAAAATTTATTATCTTCCCTGATTTGTCACTCAATAATAGCAAACACTCCGTTTTGACACACTCGCACGTAACACTTACATTTAAAGTAACGTGTACAACTAAGATAGTACACACAATCATCTAAAGTCCTACAGTTTAGAATAGTTGAATTATACAATTTCATTTTTGGAAATTTTATTGAAGTGGTTTAAAAAATTATTTCATGTTAAACACAATATTAAAATTAAAACGTTCCGTGGTACACGCAGTCATATTTATTTAATGCGCTGAAAACATATATTTTATTATAAATATAATTCTGTAAATTATATTTCTACCTAAAAAATGAAGCATTATACAAGATGCAGTATAGAGCAAAATACATAAGTTTATTTAATTGTTATATATAAAATAATTAATAATTATATTTAATGGTGCATTTAGTCAAAATATCAAATGGCCTGAACAACAAGTCAGGCAAAAATGGCTTGGCACGGAACGTGTTGAAGAATCTTTCCTTTATCATAACGATATCAGTTGTACGAATTAGTTGAATGATTAATGACAACAATTATGTTGAATATTACAATTAAAAGATGAAGAGATATGTGAAAGCTTCTTCGGAGGATTCGAAAGGTGATAAAATGTGATTACCTTAGAGAAAAGTCACTAAGAAGGATGACTATCGATGGCACCTATTAACTTTAGATCTCATCACACACAGAATCAAATCGTTACTAAATCCAGAAGAAACCAAGGAACCTAATAGAACGGTTGTCATAAATCTGGTGGGGGTGAATGACGTCCTTCGTGGACCATGAAACCTTGTTCAGGTGTTATTAATTCGTGAAATATTCAGGGCCAATGTTATTGATGCTTGCCTGATCGTTTAATGATGCCTACAGGGTGTCTCTCTATTATACCTCGAAGCTTCATCCTCATTGGATAGTAAAATGCAAGAAATGGCATCAAACTTTATTAGCTCGGTCTTGACATATGACGTAATTTAGTATATCCTTATGTTAATACAGGTTCTGTTCATGAATTGTTTATGAGCGTAGATTAAACATTTGTGAGCTAAAAGATATTTTTTAAGAATGAGGTTATGATCATGATTTTACACCGATTAACCCTTTGCACTCGAATTTAATATGACCGTGAATTACCGCCAACTCGGAATTTATTTTTTTATTCAATCAAAACAAAACTTTTCCAATACGTTATTAGCATACTTAGCTGTAACATTTCGTGAGTATAATTAAAAAAAATGAAAATTTCACAGAATATTTATTTATACGGATACAAATTTTTATAAAATACATCCCAGCAGAGCAATCCAAAAATATAATGTTCATACATTTATATTTATATATACATATGTACACAAAATCATATTTTATAATCCCTTGTAAAATGTATGACATTGCATACGCTGACACATACGAGCGCAAAGGGTTAATAATTGTGATTTGGGAGTTTAAATATTTAGATAGTTGTAAAAATCGTTCAAGTGCAGTATAATATTTATTGTTATTATTTCATTGCTTATTAAATAATTGTTTATTAAATTGTTATATAGCTGAAAAATATATAGCGTTTCCAAATTATCAGATAAGTGTTACGGGAATGCATTGGTGGTTTCTATCGGTTTATAACAAAGTTTGTTATTATATGAAGAATATGGAACAAACAGAAGTACAAAACAAAAACAGCGGTAGTCTAGGATATTTCACGAATTACGATGAATAAGGTCGATGTTCGCGTGAAACGTCATACGTTAACCAGTTCCTCCGTATTTCTTATCGACAGCTTTGTGAAGCTGGATCAAATCTTTATCAAAATTTAATTGAGTTTTACATTATATCCAAAATAAGTATAGCAAAAATTATCATTAAGTATAGTCGAAAACGATGTATTAGGTATAGTGAACAAAATTTTTAATTTCTTTCTATCTTTTGTTACCATTTTTAATCGTACTTTAAAGTAATGTTATTTTATAGTTTTCAAGTTTGAAATTTTGTAATTTCATTAATCCATTGTAATATATACACTCTTCATATATTGTGCAATTTAAAAGCTGATTGTAGGTAAATGAAGAAATTGTAAAATTTAGAATTGAATTTTTTAATTGTTTCATTATTTTTAAACACATTAAGTTTAAAAACGTATTAGATAAATGTTCATTTGATTATATGTTTACTTCATAAATTATGCTATGGATTACTTGTTCTTTTTTTGAAATTTTTAAAATGCTATATTTTAGTGTCTTTATACTCCGTCTAATATATGTTTTAATTAATATTTGTTTGATATATATTTATTCTACATAGAGAACATAGAAGACAAGGTTATAATACATTATGTGTGAATACTTTCGTGAACCTGTGTATGCGAAACAATTTCAAGTTCTCTGAATCCATGATCATTTCAATGTCATGGAATACTAGGTTCTTGAAATTGTTTTGCGTCTGGCTTTTGAATAATCTTTAAAATAGCGTCAAATAAAAAGTTTGTTTATCCAGTGAGACATTAATTATTCGAACATCGATTATTCAAATTTTTGGTGATTCGAATGATCGGTGATCCGAATATAGGCTGAATTACCCACGTACAGATACTCCCACTCGTATTCGTACACTATATGGGTGTGTGATATAAATGTAAGGAATCCTATTTTTTATTAATAATTTTTATTTATTATTTTATTAATTTAAAATTTTTTATTAACTTAAAATTATTTTACTAATCTAAAATTATTTTATTAATTTAAAATTATTAAATGTGGTGCGAGTCCATTTAAAAAAAAAATGAGACATCACGTAATTTATGCTTAATTCAGTGTAAACTTTTTATTTATAACTAGTTAGTATTTAATTTCTAAAAAAATTCCTATGCTTTGGATTATTGATTAGGAAAGTGGTGTAAGTCCAATTTCCATAGACAGATGTCAGGTATTACGAAAAAAGAATTTCCTGTACACACCCCAGGATTATCATGATGTCATAAAAGAATTTAGACAAAATAATGAATTCATTTTACATGAAATGAAACGAGAGGATTTCGTTTCAACAAAAAATCTACAGAATGCAATCAAAGTACAGATAAGCAGAAACACTACTGGAGAAAAAGTAAATTGGTTGCAAATATGTTGGATGAGGTTTCTCAAAAGTGCACCATATACTATTTTTTGTAAAACATCGATGGAAAACAAAGAATTTAAGATTAAGTTTATTACACGTTCGGGGAGACTGCCAAAATTTGAAAAAATCATCCTGGCGCCTTTATATCGCGCCTATTACTTATGAAAAATATAAGGATATGGATCAGTTATTACCCTATATACTTCCTGTGCATCATGAATATTTTAAAACACAGCTATAAGAAAATATGTTAATTTTAACAATATAATTAACGTTTAAAATTAAAAATAATACTTCTATTTTATTTCTTGTTATTATTTGTAAACCGAATTGCATTAGTATAAAATATTTTAAATGATATCTGATTTTTTAAAATTGAAATTAAACGATTTTTACAATTGACTAATTTTGAAAGTAGTGTAAGTCCGTTTACAGCCCGTGAATCCACATTATTTTAGTTAAATTCGTTTGATACAAATTTCTATAATCAAATTACATATCGATAAATTAGTAAAAACATTGCCAGACTTGATATAATTAATCTATATTTTTTTTGATTGAGAGATATGCTAACCTTTAATTTTCTCGAAACACGAGAAAATGGACTTACACCACTTTCAAAATAAACGGTCCACATAATCGAAGAAATGCGATCACGCTCCTTGGCGTTTTCCGACCGTGTATTTTAAAAATCCTCTGGTACGCAAACAGTTAATAAGAAATATGATTTCCTTCATTTGTACTACATGTCTGTAAAGTTGACGAATATAAGTTGGCGTAACTGTGTGAATTTAAATCATTGTATCTAAAAATGTTTAATTTCCTTTTATATTGCGTTTTCTTTTGCGTTTTTCTATGTTTTTAATATTCGTTCATTTTGTAATATAATCGAAAATTTGATTCTTGCAGACCGATTATCTGAACGGATTTGTCCCCCAATTAATTCGGATTATCGACTTTTTGTTCGTTCTGCCTTCTTGAACAGTATAACGATCACCTTGAACATTTTCTTTTATGTTTAGGTGTTTTATTTCTTATGACTCACTCTATATCCATAATATTTTTCATTATTGAACAGTTTTATTTATTTATTTATTTATTTATTTATTTACGGTTATGAATCCTCTTGTATACAAGTAAAAATATGGAGATGTAAGTATAAAACAAAAATGTATGTGTATATATAATATCTTAATATCTTATAAACTATATAACTAATGAACAAATAACGAAGTGACTCATTATAGCTAAATATAACAGAAAGTATATCTTAGTATTGTATAGAAAGTATAGTTTCATCTGAATAAAGACATATTACAAAATAATTAAGGGAAATACATTTTGTGTGTGTAACTACTGATTTACTATTGGATAAAAGAAAAAGGTTTTGTAGTATAACGGCTTATTGGATCGCAAAGGATCTCTAGAGGAAATATAACATTTCAGCTTGTAAAACGTCTACTGTGTTTTTAATAAAATTGTCGATATATGAGATCTACTCTGAATACGGGTTTGATTCAAACAGTAAAATAGTTCCTGTTAACGGTATTCTTAACGGTATCATTTTCATTAAAGCCTTTCAAAATATAGCATAAGAGAAGGTTCCGTTACAGGAAGGAATTATGAAGTAACGGTGGTGTTAAGTAATGATGTTACAGTCAGAGGCAATTCGTAAAATGAAAATTATTTGTTTGCAATTTGAAGTGAAGAGCTTTTTCAGTAATAAATATTGTTGAATTATTTAAGATGCAGCGTAGTCATCTACCAGAGCTATAGATATGTTTCTACTGACGACAGAAAAATTTTAATCAATTATTCATACCTTATTCGAATATCAATCCTTTATAATTAACTTATAAAAAGAAGTTTAATAAATTTCGGAAAGCCTAATAAGTCAATCTTTTTAAATGTTAAATATCATTCTTTTGTAGCTAGAGGATCCACTTAAGACTCCTACTCAGGAAAATTATTAATTTTTGGCATTCGTTTTGGTGTTAGTACAATTTAAAGGAAAGCGTTCCACTATACCCTTCTTCCCTCTAATTTTAAAGTGGCCTTGCTTTGTTTATAGGAGTATATTTAAATTTGAAATATTGAAAAATAACGTTGAAATGTCTGTAGAATTTTTCCTGTAACGGATTTAATTGCTATAGAAAAAATCAGTTGATTTTTAAAGTATCGTATATGAATATGAATTAATTTTAATCATAATTGATTGGAAAATTATTAGTTTTTAGTAAAATAATGATCACATGAAATTTGAATTACGATATTTCATTCGAAGTGAAGTTTCTTTTTCATATACAGCGACACAAAATAGTATTCGTTCGCTATACAACAAGGAAATTTATCTGATTCTAAAATTCTGATTTTAATAAAAGTTTGAGTGTGTATATTCTTCATGCTTTGAATACACGTCTTTTTTTTAGATCTTTTTTTGTATTAGAACGATAGAGCATTAAAAATTAAACATTTTTTATCTGAAAGATCTTGTTTTATCACACATCATTACAAAGTTATGTTTAGAACACGAGAAATAACACTGAAACTTTTAACGTTGATTTCATCCCCTTAAAGTGGTATTTTGATGAAAAGGAAATTAATTCATATATGTATTTACTATTACTCTCTTCATACTTAAGAAGATTTATTAAAAAGTTTTAATTGAAATCAGAATTATTTTAATATAGTGTACAAATATTTTTTGGAGCCACTATACATATATGTATTATAGAATACATATGTGTATAGAAGAAAACGAAAACGAATACTCAAAAGATTTTACGACACAGAAAAATGTTACACTAGATAATTTGCTGTGAAGTAATTAGGTACGAGCAGTTTCAACCAATCTGATTAAAAAATCCCTATTTACCATTTACTAAAAAATACCGTTTATAGGCAAACAATTGATTGAATTTTAAGTATCATAAATTTTTGTTTTCAAGAAATTCTAGCAAAAATATTTTAGGAAAAGAATGTATTTAAATAAAACTATCTCCAGAAAAATTTAAATACCCTTCAAAATTCCGTCCAGAAAGTATCTTTTCATGGTTATGCAAAATAAAATTCCAGATATAAGATGGTGTCGTATAATTTCGAGACGTTGTATGCAAATGTCTACTGTTAAACGTAACAGTTGTGCGATTGGTTAGTAAACATTATTTTCCTGATCTTTTTACATAAAATCTACCTTAAATTTCGTTGTTTCAGTATGTGTTATATGGGAGAGATGTTTTAACGATAGAATGAGGAGAGAAAAAGATTGGCTTTTGGATATTGGGTGGATCAAGAACTGGCTTAAAACCGGTCGCTCGCATTTTACGGGTCTTTGAGTATTAAATAATTATTATTTCGAAAGCGAGAGTGTAACCACGGCGCCAGTATTCTCAGTGACTCGCAACTTCCGCATTTTTTCATTGCAGCCATCTTTTAAATCTGAATTTTATCTAAAAATTAAATAAATAATTTAAAGTACATAAGCAAGTAAATTTTGTTGTAAAAAATCAATTATGATATTAATAGATTCCTATTCTTGAAATTAAGGTTTACTTTAGGATAGCCTGTAAATAAAAATATTGTGCAGAAGATTGAAACTACAAGACAATTTCAGGAAAAATTGTATACAGTTCAACTTTGCATCAACAAATTGATAGAATAACTATCGGGATGACTAAATATCTATTATACTAGCTATTGCCCGCAGTTTTGCCCGCGTACTTTGATTTCAATTTTAACTATTTTCAAGAGATATCCAATTTTGCAAGCCCTTAACTTTAAGTTTAACCAGAAAGTTAAATACTTACTAATTTTTATAGTGCTTGCTTCAAAATCGGTGGATTTTCAAACAAATTTTCATCCCTTATTTAACCCCGTGGGGGTTAATTTTCCAAAAACGTTGAAACTCTTATTTCTTTATTTCTAATCAAAAAGCTAAATAGCAGTTTTCATAGTACTTGCTTCGAAATCGACAAATTTTCAAACAACATTTCAACTCCTATTTAACCATCTTAGGGGGGGAATATCAAAAAATTCTTCCTTAGTGGTTGCTTACGTCATAAAAGGAACCCATTGTACAAATTTCATGTTTCTAGCTACAGTAGTTTAGGTTCTACGATGATGAATCAGTTAGTCAGTCAGAACATGTCTTTTTATATGTATAGATTGGTATCTAACAATTGATATCTTTTAATTTATACCATAATACGCAAAATCCAGAAACACTTATTATTTATTCAAACTAAAAACATTATTATTAAATTTCACAGTCACTAAAAATGGTCAAATAGCGTAAGCGTCTACTGATTTGCATTATTAAAAGCAATCTAACAATACATTAGCTAATCCAACTCAGAATTGAAATTAAAAATCTTAGCACTCGTGTTAATATCCAACCTCTCGAAACTCATAACAGATTATTAAGTATTTTCTTTGCTGTAATACGAAAACTTAACCCTTTGCACTCAAAGTTTTTTTCATTAATATCACCAGCAACTCGAAGCAATTTTAATGGAAAGATCGTATTCACATATAAGTAAATGATATGCTCATTAAAAGAAAAGTCATTGTTGTATGTTATTGTTTTTTCATTGATTATGGATACAAATGTTATAATATATAAAAAAAAAAATCATAAAATTATTACATTTTGTAATCGTCCAAGATGTGATACCTCTCGAAGCAATCGCTAATATGTAATCTTGGCCTTTCTATACAGGTATCACAAAAATAGTGTGTCTGTCGTCTTTCTTAATGTGTAGGTGGTTGCTGAGCCTACCCCCTGTATTTGGCATGTAAATGGAGTCTCGAGATGTGCTGTTTTGTCGAAAATTCCCAATCAATTGGTTCACCAACGATTTTACAAACGTCAAATTTTCATTATTTATTTTTTTAACACCAGTGTACAATGCGACTGTCTTTTGTCACCAAGAGTGGAATATCCTATATACAATAGTTTTTACGATTTGCCTTTGTCCTTATATTATGAACTAAAAGTTATTTGCATTGTCTCCATAGCGAAGCTCTCGAGTTTGAAAATAAATTTTAAATGGCTCCGCTCCGGAGCCTTCGAGTGCAAAGGGTTAATAGCAGTTTTAAAATGCTTTGGTAAGATAAACATCCACGAAGTGATCGAAGAAATAAAGAATGTAAAGACTTAAAACGATTGCTTTGAAATTAAAAAAAAAATCAGTTTCTACTTTGCTCGATTTACAAATTCTGTTGGGAAATTAGTGAAAAACAGAATATGTGTGGTAGAACAAATTAACTTTATTCTTTAACGCGTTCACGTCGGCGTGTACTACCAGTGGTTCACACTTGGATTTCGCATCGGATGGTGTCTACAGTTGGATTCCTATCATTTTCTTTCCTATCAATAATCCTATCGCAACAGTCATCCGTCCAATAGTCATCCTTTACCAAACGTTGCGCTGCATGAACCCTCAATTCCTAGTGACTCATCCATGTCCTTTAGTCCCTAACTAATCCATACCCCTTGAACTCCAAATTTTCCTCATCCTATTTCATCTCTACTGTTGAGGAAAACGACAATGTTAAAAATATATAAATGTGTTTATTTTGTGTAATAATTCTCCGATCCCATTCGCACGTCCTATTCTCATTCAATCAATAAACAAAAGGTGTACACTCACGATCCTCATTCAATTTTTTTTCATTCTCTACTCCATTCACTCATATTTTCATCCTTCTAGTTTTCCATACATTCCTTCTCATTCTAATTTCTCAACCGTTCATTCTAGAATCTCTTTCACACAAACAAATATATACACGTCAATAAACTAGCAATCACTCTCACATCTACCACTCCATTTTTCCAAACATTTAAAAGAACCATTATCTAGACCGCATGAGCAGAGAGTTCAGCCTACGGCAGTCCCCCAACACTTTGCAGAAAAATAAACTTACAACCTCGTAAAATTGTGTTACGTTATTTCTTTCCACCGGGAATGCAATACTACCACCATGTATGTAGTTTATTAAATTCGTTTAGTAAATAGCAAAGATTGCAATATAATTAAAAATTGGAATAACGGAAATGTAATGTACAGTGGCTCCAAAAAGTATTCGTACACTGAATTACAAATAAATTCATTTAACTTTAATATTCTGATTTCAATTAATGTTTTTAATAAAACTTTATGGGTATGTAGGGTGTAGTAGTATATGTATGAATTAATTTCTTGTTTTATAACTAAATACCATTTTAAGGAAGCGAAATCAACGTTAAAGTTTCAGTGTTTTTTTTTTCATTTTTTTAACATAATTTTGTATTGATACGTGACAAAGCAAAACCTTTCAGATAAAAAAATCTTAGTTTTTAATGCTGTATCGCTCTGCCGTAAAAAAAAGATCCCAGAGGAACCTGTGTTCCGAGCATGAAAAATCGCAGAAGCTTTAGGGGTCGTTTTCACCCCCTCTATAAGGTTTATTGTCGATGAAAAAATTGTTCCATGCAGGATCCATTATGCTCTATATACAGGGTGTTCGGACAGCCCTGGGCTTAAATTGAAAGAGTGATGCTCAAGAGTCGAACGGTCCGGATTAAACGATATCTTTAACTAGTTATAACTCGTAAACAAAGCCTCAAACGCAAAATCGTTACTCTTGATTTTCGTCTTAGAATGTTTCAGGGAGTTACTCTTTCAATTTAAGCCCAGGGCTGTCCGAACACCCTGTATATACAAAGTTTCATTGAAATCAGAATTTTAGGATTAGGTGAATTTCCTTGTAATATAGTGTACGAATACAATATTTTAGAATATTGAAATTCTTACACCATATTACACCAAGTTACGCCAAACAGAGCAACCAAGATGAAACACCCGCAAGACAAATAACACCATATAAAAGATAAACAGGAGCTCGCGATCACGAAGTACATGGAACAATCTCAAAAGAAGAATATTCGACGCCATCGTGAGATAAGCCCTACTCCTGCCCACCGCCATGGATATAAAAAGGAAGAGGACCAAAACAGGCGACAATTCTTGAATTCTTGACTCTTCAATTTACGATATTCAGATTAACAAGCGTCTTCGATTCTTGACCTTTCAATTGTATATCTTACAGTAGAATAAAATAGTGTTTTTTCTTAAAACCGGTAGCGGATTCCTAGCCCGTCACGAAATAAGTAGGATTTATTTTCATACGATGAGCAAACTGCTTTTAATGCAGCCATTTGGTGGCGAGAAACACGAATTTCAGTGCCGGCGTGAACGTATATCTGTATCACTATTAGGTGTGCAAATTAATTCGGTGCCTTCTTCGTGGGGAACCCACCTTGCTAACTCTTGAATTTTTCCTAACCGAAGTAAACGTAGCGATAAGTATTGGTGGCTAACACCTGATTGCAACGCAAGCCCTTGTTTAGCTTTCTCAAACGTTTTTCAACAGTTTTCTTCAAATTTCTTGCCTGTCCTGAACGTGCTTGTCCGATCTTTAACCAGTCAGCTGTGTTTGACATCTATATCCGTCATGCAGAATGGTAGTATTTTTGCGTTATGACGACTATATCCGTTATGCATAGAATTTAACTACCATTTGCTATTTAAATTGTAATTCCAGCAAAAACTAAAATATATTCGTAAATTTCAATATGTTTAGAACCTTTAGAGGTCAATTTCAACTCAGATCTATCTGGCTTATCCGATCTTTGAAACCACTTTTTGCACGTTTTATACGTCACAGCATCGTTACTAAAACTGGCTCACATTATTTTGTTATTATTTGCAAATATGTATAACATTTACTCGGCTCATCCTTTGCTCGTCGGTAGTATAAATTGACTTTATCTTGTCTCGTTGGACGGACTGCAGTTGTCGTAGGGTCAGAACCGGATCCGTCAATTACCTGTGAAGATTCTTCCAGAAATTATCCTCCGTTATTTTCTCATTTGGGTTGTCCCTCCAGCTCGTCGGAAATGAGGAAGGGAAGCACTCGCTGTGAGTGAGATAGAGAAATGTATTTGTAGAAACTTGTAGGAAGCAATTGTAGGAAACGTTGGGAATAACTCTGTATCATTTAAACATGAAGAAAGCGTGAAAATTAAGCGTGCATTACTGCACGTGCTCCTTTTCTCTAGGAAACGCGTTAAAGGTGTAACAAGTGGAAGTGCGTGTGTGCAGGCTGTTTAGATAACCGATCTTAAAACTACGTGCTCAGAATATTCAGATACGTAAATAGAGTTAAACTGAGCAATTAGAAATCGAGTAATCAGATAGTTAGGTTTATAACTTAACAACGTCTGTAAGATTAGATCCGTGGTTGTTGCAACACTTTGGCGATTAGAAATTGATAGAGTAATTTTTTATTGAACATCAAAGAGCGGATTACAACAATCTCATTTTTCATATATCACACTGATAATTACAGTTCCCTTCATCCGTGTATTGAATTTTGATGGTTTCAATGTCTCGCTTGTTCAAACAAATTGAAAATTGGTGGAAATAATGAATTTTCATAATTGAATTACGTTAAGTTCCGTTTCAAGATATTAATGTATTCTGTAGGCCTATACAGGGTGTTCGGACGAAGCTGGAAGAAAATTGAAGGGGTAACTCTATGCAATATTCTAAGACGAAAATCAAGAGTAACAATATTGCGTTTGACGCTTCGTTTATTAGTTGTAAGCAAATAAAAAAGCGGGCTATTTTACGCCTGAGAGTAGGCAAATGGGGCAACATAATAGTTAACGTTTATGACTATGCAGTGATGCTCAGTCATACCTACGTGCGAAATATGGCTTATTTCTGAGCAGCTATAAAAATGCACGTAGTTACGACTGAACATCACTGTGCAGTCAGCGTCGTTACCTACCGTGTTGCCCCATTTGCCTACTCTCAGGTGTAAAATAGCCCGTTTATTTAGTTGCTTATAACTAATAAACAAAGTGTCAAACGCAATATTGTTACTCTTGATTTTCGTCTTAGAATATTGCATAGAGTTACCCCTTCAATTTTCTTCCAGCTTCGTCCGAACACTCTGCATAAATACCTAAAAATATGTAAACTGTAATTGGTCTAATGTTATTAGAATAACTAATATAATCTTGTATAAGTCTTTTCATATTAAAAACGTAAACTATACTTGTTATATTAGAGCAACGATTGTTTTATTAAGCACAGTTGTTATTTAAGACTTAGAAAAACGTATATTATACAAAATTCTGGCGTGTGCTTCCGTTCAGTGACGGCACTTCGGCGGACTGGATTGCCGAAGCGAAAGGGTTAAGGGTATATCTTGTTGTTTGTATTTCTGTTTCCAGGTATTAATGTACATTATACAGCCTTTGTATTTAGCTGGATGATTTCCGCCGTAATTCGTGTACTTTACGTGCTCGTCTTTGGATTTTCGTATACATATTGAGGAGTGGTGATCTTGGATGCATTTCACGCATCTTGGTGCTCTAGTATTTAAGTATATCCACACCTCTGGTATCTTTTGCATTATACAATTTCTTTCCTTAGTCGTGGAGGTTCTATCACAATTTTAACCCTTTGACTGCTACGGGCGCATATATGCGCCCAGCACAAGCCGTCGATATGGACTATGGGCGCACATTTGCGCCCAGCACAAGCCGTCGATATAGACTATGGGCGCACATGTGCGCTCGGCGACGGCTTTGATCATTTACTGCTGTCTTACTGAATGTCAAGAAATTATTTTATCATATCCGTGTAACACTCAGAAACAACATACCTTGTTGCTTATCAAGAAGAAAAATCTCGTTTATTTCGTCAGTTTTCGCTATATCTTAAATTCGTTTAATCTGTTCATCTGCCATTTGACAAAAGTTATGTATGGTTTGGAGTTCGTTTTGTACATTTCATTTTATATATTTTATAATACATTATAATTATCAAATTATGGCGTTTTAAAACTTTACCCTTGACGAATAAATAATGTATATTGAAGATAAAAAATATTTAAAAATTGAAAAATATTAATTTTGGAGTGGATAAAGTAACAGTAATTTGATTCTGTACAATATTACAATTGAATACATCGCCGAACAGATTCAGATTGCGTGAAAAAGTATTCAGTCCCCAGCGACAGTTAGTGCCGGCTGCACGCCGTCGACGCGAAGCGTTTCAGCTCAGAGTCTTCCGCAGTCAAAAGGTTAATGTTTGTTTATTGTGTAGATTTCCTTATTGTTGGTTTTCGGTATTAAGTTCACAAAAAATATCGGTAGAGGTTCTTTCAAGACTCTGTGTTTGATGTTGTATGGTAATTTCAAGGTTTTATGTTTTATTTCTTTCAATTCTTCTCGGTGGTCAGGTGTATATTTTTGATAATGATATTAAATGGTCTTTCATCTTTTAGTTAGAAGGTTTTATATTCTGCTCCTATCTTTTCCAGTTTTTTTTCTTATGCTTCCGAAATTGTCAATTGCCTCCGGTTGTATTTTTATCTACGATTTTGTAGGTGTAATTAACTGCAAGTTCTGTTAAACTATCCGTTAGTTTATGAACATTGTTGACGCCAGGTACGATTATTGGTTGTAGTTTTCTAGGCTTTGGGAAGTTCTTTTCCCATGCTTTTCAGTACCACCCTGTATAAGTATTGTGTGTGCGTAATACGGGTGTACAGTCACGGTGCGTATGTATTATTCAATGGAAATTTGTGATTTAGGTGCGTGTGAATGCTCCATATTTGTGTAATATCTGCTTTAAAAAAATATTTAACTTCTTTATTCGAAAATCTTAATGTACTATCCTTGACATGCTCTTATGGATTTAGTAACTAAGTAGATTTAATGCCATGTAACGTTTATTTAATATTTTATTGTAAAGTGATGGAATTTTTAATTTTGCCTACACAATTTTTCCTAGGTCCCGCAAGGTGAGCGTTGTTATCTTCCTATTGCTACGGCCCTAACTTTGCCTGTGCGTGACTATTTGAACGGACGGCGATGCACAGCGGATTGCCTAAATTTAGGAGTTTCTGGGCTGATTCTTTATTACTAATATCTAATTAATGGAGCCTTAAACGCAGTTTTTGTCATTCTTGATTTTCGTATTATTTTGACACGTAGAATTAATTCTTCCATTTCAGCCCACTTGTAGATTTACATTTAATATAGCATAGAGAGTATAAGATATACAGATTGTTCGGTAACAAGTGAGTGTAAATTTAAGAGCTGGTTTTATGCAAAATATTTTAAGATAAAAATCAGCAGCAAATGAATTACTTTTAAGGTTTTGCTTGTTAATTAAAATCAATTAAATGATGTGCTATTTTGTGCCTGATATGCCTGTAATGACTACGAAAAACAATTTCCATGATTCAAAACATTACAAATAATTTTGTAACACATTTAAAAAAAAATCTGGAATTATCACTAAACCTACTTACTCGACAAAATCAACAGGAGCATATCAAACCCAGCCATGTGAGATTTTCGGGCAGAGAGGAATAATCTTTTCTTTAGCGTACAAGGTCGTAAATATTCCATTAACGTATACAGCAAATATATTGAGAGAAAATTTTACACGCTATGCATGTTCTGACACTCCTTGTTGGACGTGTTGTTGTAATTCAGAACAACACCAATTCAACTGTGGTGAGATAGACGAATGCATCAATTAGGTTTTAACAGTTCATTTATAACAAAAAAAATTAACAGAACGGTTGACTAAACTATATGTGCGTGATTGGAGAACAATGAATGCGTTAGTTGACGAAACAGGGGTTATATAGGGAAAGTGGAGAGGGTGTGGTCGGAGGAGGTTCGGAGGTGTTTCGGAGGTGTGTTTTTGGAATCTGCAAGGATTGGATCGTTGGGTGGAGGATGGGGGTAGCGAGTGAACCGCAAGGATGAATGGAAGGAGATATGCGGAAATGGATAGGTTGATGTATGGTGAAGAACCTTAAGACAATAAAGTGATTAGGCCAGTCGACCCTTGGTCATGCTGGCAAAAATCAACGAGGAAAAAAGTCATACTGACATAATTTATGAAGAAGTTATGTCTGTTAGCGTTATGGGTTTATTGCGACTAAGTACGTGCCTAAACCTAGTTTCCGTAGCTTAAGCCTAGTGGTAGAATTACGGGATAAAATTTTTACTTAATTTACAAGCAGTATAATTTGTATGAATTGTGAATTAATTCCGTTGAACTGTGGATTCAACAAGTCCGATTGATTGCGAGAGATGTATGAATGTGTGAGAATGTACATGAGGTTAGATCTCCACCGGGAGGGGTGCCAAACTCCTCACGTTCCGTACAAAGGAGGATGTAGATGTTTTCACCGTGACGGTTCTGATGACTCCGTCTCTCCTAGGATGCGTTTATGTCACTCGTCCTAGCTTTCATTGAGTTGGGGGTAGATTGTCATCGTGTAGGATGACCAGCGTCCCTTCTGTGATGTTAGGGGTGCTGCTGGTCCATTTCTGTCTTTGATTCAGCTCGTTTAAGTATTCTTTGCGCCATCGGTTCCAGAAATTGCGCCGGATCTTCTGTTTGTGCTGCCATACTGATAATCGATTGATGGGGATTTTATTGAAATGAAGGTCTGGTAAATCGGTGAGTGGTCTCCCTATCAAGAAATGGCCTGGTGTTATGTGTTGAATGTTGGTTATGAATTGAGAACGGCCTGTATTTGAATTAAAAGTGTATTGAACTCTTCTAAAGTGAAGAGGCATTCATCCATCACTCTTCTGAGGTGCTGTTTCATTGACTTGACGCTGGCTTCCCACAATCTGCCGAAATTTGGAGAGCGAGGAGGAATGAAGGTTCATGTGATGTCCTCTTCAGATGCAGTCCGCTGAACCTTGTCCTGGTGTGGGTTTGAATTCATTGTAACGTACAATTCTCTGAGTTGATTATTTGCGCCGATGAAATTCGATCCATTGTTGGAATAGACGATGTTGCATTTACCTCGTCTTCCGATGAATCGACGAAATGCTTCAATGAATGAATCCGTCGATAAATCGTACACTGCCTCCAAATGCACGGTCTTCACGGTCAAACACACAAATACGGCTACGTAAGTCTTCAATTTGGTTCTATTGCGAAACCTTCGTTCTTTGATGTAGAATGGCCCGCAATGGTCCACCTACTGAGCTGATTGGATGTGATTCGGTGATGCGGGTACTTGGCAGATCTCTCATGATGTATTCGGTGGCCGGTGGACTTCATCGAAAACAAGTTAGACACTTGCGAATCATCTTGCGGACCATCTTTTACCCAGTAACGTTCGTGGATGCTGTGTAAGGTGCTCAGAATTTCGGAGTGCAGATTGCGTTGATGATATTGATTGATGATGATATTGGTGATGTGGTGGGATTTCGGCAATATAATTGGATGTTTTCGATCATGTGTCAAGGTGGAATGTCTTAATCGTCCTCCTACGCGAACTATCCCGTCCGGATCAATGAAGGGGTTAAAAGTGATCAATTTGCTGTTATTGTTGACTCGTCCGCTACTTCTTAATTCGTGGATGTCTCGCTGAAAGCATTCCTGTTGTAATAGTATCATCACTTTAGTATGTGCAGCGGTCAGTTCTTCTTGTTGCAATGGTCCACGGTGTTTGGTTGATGATTTAAATCGGAGGCAGTAAGCTATTACACGGATGAGATGATTAAAGTTGGAAAATTGGTGTAGTATGTCATTGGCTTGTGGTTGGGTGACGAGGCAGGTCTTGCTTCGAGTCTCTGGTAAGTCGTCTTGCGGGTTGATTACAAGGTGTGGCCATTCGTGTTCGTTCTCCCGCAACCACATCGGTCCAACATGCCAGATGCCTTGTTGGAGAAATTCCTTAGGGGACTGTCCTCTTGACAATAGATTCGCCGGATTGTCTTCAGATGAAACATGTCTCCATGAATTCGGGTCAGTTTTCCGTTGAATTTCAGCCACACGGTTAGCTACAAATGTTTTCAGTGATACCGGTTGAGCGTTGATCCAATGAAGCACTATGGTTGAATCTGTCCATAAAATTAAATTAAATTCGCAACACCGTATCGGGTAGTCGGCTCAGGAGCAGCGCCCCCCATGGCTCCAGACGAGGCAGGGACACTGTTTTCAGAGGTACTACCTTAGATCGAGCACAGAACAGTTCGGCTTGTACTGTGTGGCCACGACTAGTTCGCCAGTATATGCAGGCACCGTAGGCTAGTTCGCTCGCATCACAGAAACCGTGCAACTGTACTGTCTCTGGATCGCTAAGGAGCGTTCTGGGGGGGAGGGAGAACTGTTGTTTAATAGCGGCAACTCGTTGCAATATTCTTGCCATGCCGTATGGATGTTCATCAGCACTGATTTGTCTCAATCTAGTTTCAGTAGCCAGAGTTTCTGGATCAGCATTTTGGCGATGATAACCACTGGATTCAGCAGTCCGAGTGGATTGAAAATTCTGGCGATTTGGGAGAGTATGCTGCGTTTCGTGCTCCTGCTTGATTGTTCAAGTGCCTTCACGGAATGTACGATGGTGTCGCTGTGTGAATTTCAAGCCACGCCCAATGTCTTCAATGTGTGATCTTCCTGGAGGGATATGTTGAGGGTGTTCTCTGGCAATCCTTCTAATAGGGAACGGTCATTGGAGGCCTACTATCTCACGTGAATACCACCACGCTGCAACAATTGGATGATCTCGTCTCTCATTCGGATCGCTTCTTCCTTCGTCTTTGCATCAGTGTTTAAATCGTCCACGTATAGGTCCTGCCTTAAGGTAGCTGCTGCTGTGGGGAATTAGTGGGCTTCGTCGTCTGCTAACTGCTTAATGCAACGCGTGGCTAGGTATGGAGCTACGGATAAGCCGAAGGTGACGGTGTTCAATTGGTAGGTGTTGAGTTCACCGTCGGGTGCCCTCCACAAAATTCGTTGGTATCGCCGGTCCTCTTCTTGCACAAGGAATTGACGGTATATCTTTTCGATGTCTCCGGTCAATACGAAATTGTGGAGTCGGAATCGGAGCACCAAGGAGTGTAAATCGTCTTGAATGGGGAGACCCACCATCAAGGTATCGTTTAATGAAATCCCGCAACCGGATCGGTCGTTGTTGTCTATTGATAAGTGTCCCAGGTCTATGTACTCTTGAATGACTTCGGCGTATTGCCCTTGGAAGGTTGGGTCTGATTTGAACTTTCTTTCTAATACGTGGTAGTATTTGAGTGCTGCCTGTGTCGACTCGCCTAATTGTTCGATATTGGCGTTACAGGGTAGGGCTACCACGTACCTGCCGTTTTCCATTCGTTCAATATTGTCCTTAAAGTGTTGTTCGGCTGCTTCTTCTTCGGTGGAACGTGGATATGCTGTTACACCTTACTCGAGTTTCCAGAATTTCTCTAGATCGTCCTGTATTGTTTGAGTATGATAAGTTTGTGTGTGTTGCATGGATTCGTTGCTTGCGTTGTACTTATTCAGATAATTGCACATAGATATTGGTTCGTCGTTGTATCGCATTTAGAGGAAATTTACTATACTGCTGATGCGTTTCCTTTTGTTTCATGCGGTAAGTGAACAAATAAACGGGTAACAATGCAGAGGATTTCAGATCTCGGTATTCCACAAATAAGTAATAGGTTCATAAGTAATAGATTAGACTTCGATTTGAGTTCCGATTAGGATTAGATTAAGTTCATGTTATTCCGTCGGTTAAGCCAATGTGAGTATGTGTTCTTTTTTGTATCAGTAGTTTTAGAAAACTGTACTGTTCCGAAACAAAAATAATTAAATATTACTGACGATAATTGAGCTTTCTTTCATCAATATCAGTAGTAATTTACGTACAAATGTGGTGATCAATAAAATAAAAAATATTTATAGAATAATAATTAAATTTGTCGTGATCTGATAAATTTAATGTATAACTAACTGTAGAATTAAATAGTGATTATTTTGAAGGATATAGTTAGTACAGTTATATATATACAGCATTGATTAACTCTATTACGGTCAAACAAATTAGTTGAGTAGTAAGTTGATCAATATTTCTCAGATTACCCGAATGTTTTAGACATTATTCGTAATGACCGGGTATTATGCATAATAGGCCTATTACTCACTTGGTCCGTAATATATATGCATAGTATGCAATTAGGCGACAAAAATAGAATAATTCAAGACATTTTTGTTGAATCTCTGGCGTTGGATCTCTGATCTTGTCTGTGATAATAATCTGATTTCTCGTTGGAAGCCTAAGTTTCACTATTTTACTCATTCATCTGCATGTTGTGGCATAATAGTATATTATATTGCAGAGAGATTTTTCTCACCGGGGGACTCAAAAGAAGTATCGTCATTAAACGTCTCACGATCAGCTAAAGTGCTGTTTTTGTATATACGTACTTAAAGATCACTTAATTTCTCTTGCGAAGAGATTATAATACTGACAAAAACTTTTGAAAAATATAATTTCGTGAAAGCTTCTGTTAAACGATTTAAGGAGAGGTTCTAACCTACAACTTTCAAAAAATAGATTCTTTTTTATGCTTTTTACTTCTTTAATGTTCGAAGAATTTGTAGTTAAAGGGAACTTTGAAAATTTTTTAAATTAACAGAGGCTTCTAAATGGCAGTCACTGAATGAATTTATCCCTCTCGGTGTGACGCCAACTTTGGACAATTTTATTGAACTGCACTTGAGAATTTTAATCATCCTCTGCCATTAAATGATGATATTATAAAATCAATTTGATCGGTGTATGAACAATCAACATCTCAAGATCTGTTGGAAAGATGTACTGGAGAAAACAGAAAATAATAATGAAAGTTTTAAATTTGCGAATACGCTTTAACCGCAATTTCTTGAAATGTTATTTTTCAAACTAGTGAGATAAATATTTCAGAAATTAGTTGATCAAAATTTGATCAAAATTATTTTAAATTATAAAATACACTTTGCTGCAGGTAGTGAACTTCTAATATCTTGAGTTTTTCAAATTGATTAACTTTACAGAATTTAAAATTGTGAAAAAACGGTAAAAAAACATCTTTTGATTTCAAAGTATCAGAAAATAATAGATAAGCTGTTATTTCCACTTTCAAAGGTTCACTGTTTCGGAAATTTCATGCAGTTTTAAAATACACACATCTCTTTTTTTGTTTTGTATTCACCGTCGAACAGCTGCAAGTCCCATCGTTCAAAGACAATTTCTCGAGAATTATTACGAAACGCGGCTCTATCATTCTGAATATTTATAAGAAACAAATAATTGCACAACCTTTTATATGTTAAAAGATTGCACGTTTAGTTCGTTATACAAAGAGAGAAAAAAAATCTTAACACTAGGTTTACAAGACCCGTCGATATGACGGATTTCGGAATTCATGAGCAAGATTTGCAAATACAATTACCATTATGCATAATAATTTTAGTTGACTTTTATTAATGAACTGATACAAATATACTCTAATCTATTTCCCTCTCAGCACTGCAATTTAAAATCCTGTATGATGCATACCTATTTCTTAATATATGTATATTACAAATAGATATACAAGAAACGTCCGTAAATCTAGTGTTGAAAATGGACTTTTTCAAATCTTCTAGACCAGAACCTCCCCTTAAGTAGAGATTGTGGAGATTGTGCAGTGTGGCAAAGAATGCATTTATCGTAGTAAACAACATGTTCATGCGAGTTAATTGAGAAAGTGAGAACCACTGGCATGCCTACATATCGGCGCAGACACGAAGAGAGGAACACGATCGTGGCCTAGATTCGACGTCCTTCCCTGCGGCAATGCTGTACCACTTCCTGCACATGCCTCTCTCTTTTCTTCCGAATCGATACGTTGCCTTTTTTTCTCTGTTTGCTTCCTCTAGCCAGCTTTTCTCTTTCTTGTTTCCGTTGGCCACGAAGAACGCGTCGTGCCGCGTCGGCGCGGGAAGAAAGTCGTCTAAACGACACATAAGGCGAAAGTAGACGCAACATACAGTTGAAATGTCTGCTTATTGTTCCTAATCATGTCGGAAGATTACCTCTTTTTTAGCGTTGCTGCGTCGACTCTTTTTCAAGTTTTCTTTACGTTTTGCCTCCTTTTTTTTAAAGAACCTTTTAATTTCAAGAAACATGGATTCTCGTATTTTTCTTTTTTAATGTAAGAGAAGATTTTAATAACGGTAGTTTTACGTATCATTTTCAAACGAACTATGATTTTGTCTCTTCATGATGTTTCCTTTATTTTAGTATTTGTGTACTTTTCAAATATTAAATAATCGTACTTTTCTGAAAATATTTTTCAAACTAGTGTAACAAATATGTCAGAAATTAATTGATTAATTTAAATGAATCTTAATGAAAATTTTAATCACGGTAGTTTTACGTATCATTTTCAAACGAACTGTGATTTTGTTTTTTCATGACGTTTTCTTTATTTTAGTATTTGTGTACTTTTCAAATATTAAATCTATTAATCTTACGTGTTTAAGTATTTTTTCTTCGTTTTGATGATTATTGTGTTACTCAAATTTTTACATACGTCATCCTAAAAAGCCTAATATGAGTCCCATTAAAAAAGAATCATAATTTTCGATTGAAGGCATATTTATTAAACTTAGACACAGGTTTTAAAACTAAAATATGTATGTATCCTTTAACAATCTACTAGAAACTACAGTTTAAAAAAATCTGTTTTTTTCGTAATGAAGTAAAAACTAAAATGATGCAAATTCCCAGATTTGAAGAATGGGTTCCCAATATGAGACCTAGCTGGGTTTTATCACGAAATTTATTTCTTTTGTCTTTTCTCACATATTGGATATATAAAAGCTGTTCAGCACCGTAGTCTTCGTGGACCCATCGATGATACTTTATAGATTTAACACTATAACTATCAAGCCCGGTCAAAATGACCAATTCGTAATTTTTCATAGAAACTGTAAATTTATTGTGATATCTACACCCTTTGGAAATTTACTGTGATCTTTACTGCAATTATTACTGTTTGTTTCCCTTGTATTAAGTATTTTTTAAATATAATTTTCAATTTGATTTCTTCGTCACAAATAAGTATAGCCTAACCCATTGGTAGGTTTAGTGTTGATCCATTGTTCACCAAGTATATCTGACGAATAAAGGTCTGTGCAAAACTAACTGCATCATAATTTTCTTCAGAATCGCTGTCATTATTTAGAATAACTTCTTCATTATCCTCATCTGTCGAACTATCACTTTCTATACGTTTTCTTCAAATTATAATTTTAGGATTGCCTTCTTTGTTATATATAAATCAGGTTTTCTGGGATCTCATATTAAAAGAGATCCTCATATTAGGCAACTTTACACTATTCATATTTTTAATACTAACAAATAAAATTATTTCTAAGACGAGTACATGCAACAATGATTAACGCCTTTAATAATTATTGGTTACAACTTTTTGAGTAATCTGTAATTTTTTTGAAAATACTATGGAATATAAGAAATTATAAGCTTGTCACAACTACGACGACGCGTGTGTGTGAAAATTGTAATTTTCTTGCAATTACGGCGAAGGAACTAAGAAAATTTTCTTCCATTTAATGATATGAAAAACTTAAGATCGTGCTTATCCTGTAATTACTACGAAGTGGATACGGATATGTTCTTTCCGTAATTATGGAAGAAGAGATTGTAAAATAATAATTTTATGATAGCTAGTCTAGCGCAATGAATCTTTTAATTTTTATGAAGGATTCTATTTTCGAATCATGAAAATTTAAATAAATTAAATAAGTTGTTTATTTCACAATTAGTATAGGAAAGTGTCAATAGTAAGTTAAACGAATTTTAACGGTAAATAACAATGAAACACTAATACAATAAGCAAACATGTAACTATAAAGTCTCAAAATCTTTGTAATCATTAAAGAAGTGTAAATTTTTGTATTTTGATAGTTAATCTAAGCAACGTAAGAGTAATTGGCACCTAATGATATGTAGAAAGAGATATAACAGTTATGTGTTACAAAAATTAATATGAAAATAATAACGAAATCTTAAATTTTTTCTAATTAACATAAAAGTACTTCAGTATTATAATTAATTAATACTAAAAATGTATAGAAGCTATTATTTATTGTAGCGTTTCAAGAGCAATTGAACAAAGTCTTATTTCCTGATGATTTATAAAACAAGGTTTTGGAAAATTTTACTATTAAATTTTTCTGTTATACAATATGTAATGTTGACATAGTACTATAATCTTATGTATTTCTTCCTACTGTTCTACAGTATCTTTATTATCAACAATACAGAATCTCCAATTTCATCATCATATCAAATTTCAACATCTCAAGCTGTTGTAAAATTCTTGTCAATTTTCTTTCATCACTTTCACGTTTTGCGTTTCATCACCGTCAATTTTCTAGTTCTTCTACCAATTCTACGATCTAGTCTTAAGTGCAGTGTAAAAACTCTTCCGCCAACAAATTACAGGTTTGAAAGTATTGCAAATGTAGCACTGTCAAGAAGCATTTTTCTGTACGGAAACGTAAAGATCCTCGTAAACCAGCGCTGCACAATCTTTTAGAATAATAATCGGGATAGCTCGAGCAGAAAAGGTTTTATTGCGGAAACGGTATGATTTTTCTTGCTACGATCTATTCAAGTGATATTTTTGTTTCCTCCTTCGGACAGAATTCTACGAATTTGATCGTTGTCAACGTGGTAAAAACTAATTATAACCTATAATTTTACACCATTGACAAATCGTACAGGAAATACAGCGGCAGCGAATGGTACCAGAAGTGCTTGTTTCTGTGTTTTGTTGACGACGTTCAAGATCTTTTATCTATTTTTAGTAATTATTAAGATTGCACGAGCCGACGAAATGTTAATTTTTTTACTATAGTTTTCTTTAGTATTTGATTACTTAAATATGCAGGTTCTCAGCTTTTTAGATATATGAATTCTTAAACATTTGAAACCTAGAATTCGAAAATTTATAAATTGAAATTCAAATAATTGTATCTTGTTTTTTACAAATTTAAGTGTTCTCTAATTAACATAATCTGAATGTATTTAACTAAGTCATACACCTAACTGATTATTACTCAACTAACTATCTGCAATAAATTATTTTAGTACTTAAAATAATCTTTTTTAAAGAACTGTCTGAAGGTGTGTAGTGAGAATATTTTTAATTGTTTAAACTAATTTAACAGTAACCATCTCATTACAGATACCTCAAATTTTATTTACCTAAGTTTATTTTATTCAAATGAAATATCTTTAGTCAAATAAAAACAGTTAATTTAGAAATATCAATTCGCTGCTTCTGCTGAGTCACACACAAATTACAAAGTATTTCAAATATTTTCGGGAGACTATATAATAAATAATATTGGGATGCAGAAAAGTAAATGGTGTAATTTCACGAAGTGCCTTGTGCATGAATCAGTGTTTACTAGTTTTAAATTCAGTGAAAGTGGCCATCGTGCACAACAATGGATTCCGCGTTTCTCGAGATAAATAAACGACTACAATTAAAACCAGGTAATACGATTGGTGTTCGAACGATATTTCATGTTTATCATCTTTCAAATTTAGAAAAATATCCTATAAGAGAACACACACGCATATATCGAGTTCGATGAATTTTTGTTAAGCAATTTGTTTTTAGTGACAATTATTCATACTGAAAGGATGAAACCAGCCTTCAATATTAATGGAAGTTAAAAATAACGAATATTCTTCTTAGGTTATATTTTTGAGTGAGGAATTCAGCTGTGTAAAAGGGTTAAATAAAATTTCAACCGTTTAAAAAATTGAACTTTTTCATTTCGTTTACTAAATTAAAATCCATCTTCATTTACATTTTTTGGCATGAACTTTGGATCAAAATAGGAGATATTAGCTGCATAATAGTTTTCTATAGTTTAATCCATGGAAAAATGAGTATTTGACTATATTCGAAAATAAAATTGCATAATTATGCTAAAACAGCTGCAGCTGAAATTTTATCAACAGTTAAGGATCTTCTACTGTATTTAAGATTATACAATGTTAACTCATTGTTAGAATTCTTTCATTACAGTATAATTAAATAATTTTCACAATTTCAATAGTTGTTATTATATCTGTGCTGTCCTGTGTGCGTTGTAAACTAATTTTAATAATAAACAATAAGAGTACATGTATTATAAAAAGTAGCATAATTCATTAGTCTTTATAACAGACAAAGACAAACGAAACGTGCTACTTTTTGCCGATGTTCAATATACGTTACCATTTATGATATACTGTGAATCGTTTTCTACCCTAATATCCATTTCATGCTAAAACTATATTTATTTGTAATGCCATTTTGAAGTTATACATTTTATCAAATTTTTGCACAAATTGATGTTAAAAGCAGACCAAACTTGATTGCTGTCAACAAGCTTGGCTACTGTATAACTAATTTGGTGTAAGGCTTGATGTATTTTGGTCCAAACGTTGGTATAACCCTTGGTACAATTTTGCTGTTAACCCTTAACGAACGAGTGCATTTTTCTAGAACAATGACCAGTAGATCGAAATCGAATTTTTTAAAGAAATTAATTGCTTCATTTCCAGAGCGAGTAAAAGTGCATAATTAATATCGCTTTATTGGATTTTATGGAAATTTCCAGTAATAATAAGTATATGAACAGATATAAAAGGATACTGAAGTGAAAATTACAGAAAAATAATGGGAGTTGAAGTAAACGAATGGATGTATGTATGTAATGTATAGATTTGTATACATTTATAAATTTATTTTTCATAGATTTACAATGTATTTATATAAAATTATTTATACTTTTTTTAGGTGTCGTACTTCTCTCAACAGTCCCCTATGTGGATACCAGGTTTTTTAATACAAGTATCACAATAATTACGTGTTTCCTGCCTTCCTCTCGGCGTTTTTCTACGAGAGCAAACAGCGCAATCTTTTTTCGTACCTGTACGAATAATATGAAATTTTCCGTCTAGAAACGTCAAGAAACATTTGCCAAATGCCCTTAGTTTTAGCGTACACAAGCATCGCCGAACCTAACAAATTTCTCGAAATATCACGTCATGCTTCGTATATGGCGGCATTCGATTTTTTTAGAATATTTATTATGTTGCAAATATGGCGGCATTCGTTCGCTAAGGGTTAATATGGTGTCAAAATTTGATATGCCAACCTTTCAGTGACAAAGTTTATATTGTATTATCTTAATTTCACTAATACAAACATAAATAAACTCCAACGGAGATTTATACCTTTTTAAAGGTATAAATTCTTTCAAAAATGAATCTGGAATGAGAAGGAGTATAATTAAGATCTGCCGTGTTGTTATTATAAACACTTAAACTCCTTGTTATAATGATAATTATACGCTCAGTTTCAATTGTATGCGTTTGTTCTGGTCGAGTGTTTCCTTATAACTGATCCCTCAATCTTTCTGAATGGACTTTATCTCTATTGTATGTTACAGTTTTGTTAAAAAAAGGAGAAAGGGGGTCTTTTCCTGTTCGCTGTTCTGGGGTAAGTGTCGTGGGGTTAACCACAGTCATGTTTCTCAGCCAATTTTTCTATTTTGTTGATATGTTATTTCATTGTATAAGTCTGTTTCATGGTTTGCCGTTGCTAGATCTAATGGGGTACATCTGTATGTACTATTGCTTTGTGTAGTTTAGTTTGTTTATTTTGAATGTATTGTCGTAGCATTTGTACCAGTTTTGCATGTAATGTATGTATGTATATTAATGGAATTTTGTGAGATGTGTGCGTGTGAGTATATTTACGGTGGCTCCAAAAAGTATTCGTACATTATATTATAAGGAAATTCATCTACTTTTGAAATTCTGATTTTAATGAAGCTTTATGTATGTACAGAGCATGGAACAATTTTTTTGGCGGCAAAATATCTTTTAAGGTGGCTGATAACAAATCTCAAAGTTTTTACTATTCGGATGTTTGTATTAAACATTCTAAAGCTGCGATTTATGAATTGCGCTAATATCTATTTCTTAAAATATTAATAAAACTAAATTTTTACAAGACGATTGTATTTTATAATGACTATTATAACAGCTCAAAGTTTCCGGACTTGTCCATAAATTTTATAATTCTTAAAGTTCTTTCATTATAAATATCCAAATGCCATTCTATAGTAGTATAGTATAAATCGAGTAAGTATAAATGTTTAAATAATTACGTATTGTATATGTTATGATTTATATAAAAAACGTGTCAAAAAATTGTTACATAAAATTATTTCTATCGCATCAACAAATCGTTACACTAATTAGATTTGAACATGTTTGACACGTGAGTTACTGTTATCTGGAACAAAGATCGTTAGGATGTCCGGTTTCAAATGCGTAACAGTAAAACTTATTTCTTTGTCTGTGAATCTTTGACCGTGTATATTATGTAATTTTTTTTTGTGTAACAGAAGAGAAAGAGTAAGAAAAAGTCGTAATTACGTAACTCATACATAAAAGTCGAAAGCATTTCTCTACCTGTCGGATAGCGGATTAAGTCATGAGGATGACTCGACGATTTTGTTTGCGTTTCTCTTTTCTTGCAGTTATATTCTTTTTTTGCCTTGATTTTTTTATTTACCTAAGATGACAGATATAGAATCGTTAGTGACTTAACAAAATCTGCATAAGCAAACTTGAAATTACTTTTCGTATATTTTTTGACAGTTTGTAGAATTATAATAATTTTACCGAATGGTTAATTTGGTAAATTAACGTTTATAAAAATCTGTAGTAATTTTATAAAATAGAATATTGTAAAATTTTTAATTTGTACTCAGTGAAGGAAATAGTAAAAATTTTAAGTTTTGGATACATAAAAAGAAGAATCGTAGTTTAAAAGTAAATCCTATTTTGCATAAAAATGATTATTATTAAATAACTGAAAATAATTGAAAACTTTAATAATTAAGAAAGTCTTAAAATAATATTTTTGTAATATGAGATTCTTAAAAATTCAAAATAACCTTCTTTTTGTAAAATAATCCTAGCTACCATCTGTATAATGCTAAAAATTATATAAAGAAATATGAAGATTTATTCTTTACGAAGACTAAATAATAGTTATAAAAATGTATTATTTTTGTTATATCTAAATAGTTGCAATATTGAAACATGAATTATTTAGTTTCTGAAAAATTATGCATTAATTGTGTCTTCTGGTAAAAGCAATCTTTTTAAAATATGGCACAAACGAGTACGTGTGCATTTGATCATGATTTTATGTATTAGATCATGTTTACTAATGTTTCTGAACATTTCCAATATTCGTATGCGAGGACACTAAATAAATTAAAATGTTAATTTTTCAGAAATTTTTTTGACTATTTCGGATTTTAATGGGTTGTGAATTGTGGAATTGAAACACTATTATTAACGGTGAATAAACTATATTTACTATTGATTAACATTAGAACTATCGAAGGGGTCAAAATGACCCAGTTTGAAATTTTTCATAGAAACGTGGTAAATACTGTGGTGTCTACGCATTTGAAAATTTACTATGATTTTTACTGTGATTGCTAAAATTTGTTTCCCTTATATTAGGTATTTTTTTCGTACAGCTTTCAATTTGATTTCTTTGTCTCCGATAGGTATACTCTAATCGTCGGTAGTTCAAGTGTTAACAACAAGAGCTCCTTCAGAGACGACTCTGAGCGCACGATAAGTTGCGAGAAGTACAGAAGTGCTTGCAAAGGTGGCTAGCTAATAACTAGCGTTTTTGGTGTCCGTATTTTGGCTGACGCCGAAAAGGGACGCGACTTCCCGAAAGGGAAAATTTCAAAACAAAGAAACCTGAGAAAAAGCAGGGAAAAACCCTGGGATCACTTCGCTATGCCAGCCCGACGACTTAGCGCGGTGCACGCAATAATAGTTGGTACGGTGATTTATTATCCTAAGTGTTAGGACGGTTATGTGTACCCTATAAGTATCTTCGAAGAATCAAAATTAATTTACAAAATATAACTAGTAATGGTCCGTTTAGCGTGGAAAATAGGAAATGCCAATTTTAATGAATTTCGAATAAAAGAATTTTTTCATATATTACTTTTGTTCGTATTTTTTATCATTGGCTAAGCTGTGTCTCATTGCGAAAATAACCTTCCTTTGAGTTTTATAGTTGTAAGAAATTTTTGGAACAATTTTCACCTTTTAGCATTTAATGATACATACAGGGTAAATCATGAGAATCAGGACTCCTGAATATTTTTGCTGTTTCTCGTGTATCAGAAAAGTTTTAAAAATAAAGCTTTGTTGATGTGTACAATAATGGAAAAAGGTTCTTTCGAGATTATTTTTTTTTAAACAATTTCAAGATTATCGATGATTTTTTGAAATGAAACCATGGATTATTTATTACAGTATGTTGTAATCGACGCCAACACGAATTCATCGACCTAACATACTCTGACCTTGAAGTGACCTTGGATTGAAAAATTTAAATTCAACTAACACATTGATGGCAGTATGCTCTGATGACCATATAGCCTGAATTCCCACATATCTCTTAAATTATTTAATAGATGATTGAAAAGATTCAAAAAATTGTATAGCATTTAAAAAGTGTAACATTTATAAATACGTGATGTAAAAACACGTTAATAACATTTTGACTATAGCATCCATTGTTTTTTCAATGTTTTATTTAACAGTAGTTAATATTTTTTTACAGGATACCGTATAAAGTACGTACGACGCGAATTAATCTCCCACTATCAATGTGTTAACAAGAGTATTATTATGTGAAATTACCTTATTTGAATCAAATGAAATATTCAAAATGACAATCTTCAACACTAACTTACGCATGTAATCGTTCAGTAAGGTTTCGGACAGCTCTATCGATTATTTCTGACGAAATATTTGCACAAGATACAATTATTTCCTCTTATATGTTCTCTGGAGTGGTTAGTTTCTCGCGGTAAAGACGTCATCTTTCAATTTTCGTCGAAAGAAGAAATCAAATGGTAAACACGCTAGTCATGCTATTGGTCCTTTACGTCCACTCCAATGATTTGAATATTTAATATTCAAAGATTCTGTTGTAATACGTGAAGAATGTGCGGGATAATTATCATGCTAAATCCACATGGCGAATATCTAACCTTGTAAAAAATTTCACATCTTATTAAATTTGTTTGTCTACGATTTGTGAAGGTCGATTCATTAGTGAACAATACTTGACTGAAAAATGTTCTGTCACCTATAACTTGTTACAGACCTCACATACCAAACGTGTTATAGCTACAACTGTAATATCATAGTTTAGGTAACTTTTTTAGGAAATTTGTCAATCAAAGATCACTTTAAGTGTGTTATAGTAAGTTCGATGAATTCGTATTGGTGTTGGTTACAACATACTATAATAAAAAATACAATTCCATTTAAAAGAGTCATCCATAACCTTGAAATCGTGTAAAAGGATGAGCTCGAAAAAATTTCTTTCCTATAATTATATACATCTCTTCAAATCGTGAAACTTTATCTTCAAAACTTTTTTGGTACAATGAAGAATAACTGACATACTTAGTGGTTCTGTTTCTGATGACTCACCCCGTATAATTTGAAATTATGAAGCGTTATTTTGACGTATGATAAACACGAAGTTATGACATTATAAATATTTAAAAATAAATTTTTGTTTTCTGAGATATATTCAAACTTGTCATTACCATCTTCTCCCGTGTACCCATAAATTACAATTAATAAAACTTCCCCATTCAAGTAGTTTTACTGTTAAGCAACCTCTAATAAACAACCTTTTCCTACTCTCTCAAGTTCATGTACTGCATTGCATTGACGCATTAATGATTGCTTGCCACACTGTCTCGTACTTAATAGCGAACTCTAGCGGAGACAGGAAGAGAGTGAGAACAGTGCTGTTGCGCGTTGCACGGACAGACAGGAAACAGGGGGATGAGACTTAACCTCAGCTTTCTCGACAATTTCACGTCCGTTTAATCAGCGATCAGTGGACGTGCACCGCGGTAGTTTCATCGAACTCATGGATCTTCCAGCACTGAGGAATAGCGAAGTCTACACTTGAATAAGGCGATTTGTTAGCCTCTCACGAGATTAATCTGCTGCGTCGATTACCCGATAAATGTCAAGGTGACTGCTACCATCTTTTCCTCTTTTAAGAATGATTGCTCATAACAACAGGCAAACTTTTACTGTGAGACAAGGTGAGCCACGCAAGAAGGTCAGGCAATTTATTAGCCTATTGTATGGGTGAAAGAGGTATGTAGATAGAGTTAGTTGATATGGGGAAAGTTTGCTATTGATAGATGTACAGCGTGCTTTAAGTGAGGTTAGAGGTATTCATTCATCCAATATCACTTGACCAACATTTTAAAGAATTACTTTCAAGAAGGTTCATTTTGTATAATATAGAATAGAAGATATTAGGTGCAAAAAGAAACCTAAAGAATCAATGAAGCATGTAAAAAACAACTCATAATGAAAATGGAAAGCTATACATTTGTAAAATGATAACTAGGTATAAAAGAGTGAAAAGCTTAAAATGGTAGTTATGATTAACATTTAGTAAAAGGACAGAAGCCCATCTTTAACTGTTTCAATGAACTATTCTCTTTTGCAATTATTTATTATTCTAAGGTTATTTAAAAATAATCTTTTGAGTTCACTTTTTTCCACTTTTTTATTATATCAGAATAAAAATATGGTATTCCATTTAACATACATAAAATGATCTTCAAATGACTTTAAAAAATGTAATAAAATAAATTTTGCTTTATGTTATAATATTCTACGTAAAAAACGATAAAAATGTCACACCTTTTTTTCCTTTGCTTAACAGTTATTTCAAACGGCAGTTTATTTTATTATCAATAATAAACGACTTATATACATTGAAAAATTTTCCTTTTTTATCAGTTTTTCAGAGATTCCTGAAAATTTGGAGAATTCGAATAATATTTCAGGACTAGAATATAATACCTATCACTCATTTGGTAATATTATTATTTCATATTTTAATTTTCACAATTTTATGACATTGTAATATAGGATTCGAAAAGAACTCAAATATCAAAAATTTCAAACTAAGGTCGTATTCTAGGAAACTAATCCTGGAAATCTCTACATCCTCGAATAGTTAGATATTTCCAAAACCTGATTCCATCTGACATTCTCAGGTTCTTACAGAAATTGCAAAATTATCAATTTTTCCGGTTACTGATAACACCAAAAAAGTTACTACCAATATTTATCGGTAATACCATTAATAAATGAGCAATGTTTCGTTAGCGGTACAATATAGTAAAAAGTATAGAAAATTCCTTTATTAATATTTTTTATTACAATAAAAATTAAATTATACAAGAAGCACAGATAATGTTCTTTAATTAATATTGAACCACAAAAATAGGTTAGTGGAATCGAAGAGTTAGGAGCAAACGATCAAAAATGTACGCTATAGTTCGTTACATATAAGTGAGAATGATAGATTCGAATTTTATCGCTGTTGAGGACAATCAAATTTCAGCTTGTGGGTACATTATTGATAGTACCAGAATGTAAATTTTCTTAGAATATTGATAATTTCATTAATGCAATTCCTAAGTTTCTGTACACTTCTAATGTGTATACATATATAACGAAAATGATAACGAGCAATTTGGAATTGATCTCCATCAAAAGCGTTGTGTTGCAACAATAAATTTGCAGCAGTATTTTGATTCTTACACATCTTATTACAGATACAGAATAAATTGCTAAGTAAGGCACAGAACTTGTCTTTATGATGTCATTCTGAGGACCTCTTGCCAAGTCACGCGTTTCAATTTGATTTGGCCTTTGATTTTACTAGCGAGGGAATTCTTTTGTATAATATTTGCAATAGACCATAGAAACCGTAGTCTTTTAGGTTTTGAAAAAGAGAAAAGGATATTTATAGCTGGGCAAATTCGATTTCATCATAGCAAAAATTTGACTACGTCACAATAAATGATTGTCCTGACGATAAATCAAATATTTTAAGTACATTTTCTGATAAATCAATTGGTTTTACGTAACTTTCAAAAACTGCATGTTATACTGTATTTATTTTTATGAGTTTGTTTGGTATATACAGTATTGCTGTGTCATAAGTTGTAAATTCTGATATATCAAAAATTGTAGTTAGTATTTAAAGAATTCTTCCATTATCATAATGATTTGAAACAATATTTTTGATTCTTTAAACGATATGGAACATGTTCATGTTTATGAAGAAAAAATTAATTATAAAAATTTAAATAATTTTCAATTAATTCAATTATTTAAATTTGTTGATTGCAAATAAAATTAAACAAGCAAAAGATTGACAAATTAAATGTAACAGGATCTAGTAAATCAAATTTGATAGTAATTTTTTATTTACAAAGTGCCATATTTTTTTTTCATTTTTGTCCTATTTTTAGGACGAATCGATCACTACAACGTGTTTTCCCCGAGTGTAATATTCATCATAGAGTAAGTTATGCATCATAGAGTGCGTTATGCGTATTGCAATTCTTACAGCACGTAGCTCATTCAGAGTTTAAACAGGAAGTTTTAATTTTCACATTTGTGGTGACTTTAGTTGCTTAAAAAATTTGTCAAACTTTTGAGGACTGTTTGAATCCGAATAACTTTTTTGGACAAAACCACCTTCATTTTCTTATTCATTTTTTAGCATTAGAAAATCTTTAAGAAAATTCAACTTAAAATCATGAAAGTAGAAGATTCTGCTTTTAAAATGATCCCAGGAAGGTTATTTTTGTCTTCTTTTCACACAGTTACAATAGTTTAATGATTGACAGCGTTTCAATCAGTAAAATATGCCAATATTTATATCCAGCCATTGTATGTAGTGTGCAATCTTTGAGAAGGGTGGATAGTATTTCAGGTTTAGGGAATGGAACACTGAAGTTGTGAATTAGGCTTTAGTAACCTTAACGTCATCCTGTGTATTCACATATAATTTTTATTTGTTTTGGTTTCACCTACTTGATATATGTTTACTCTGATTACGTTGTTGTTTGTAAAGCCACGTAGGCAACATGTCCCAACATTATAATCTCGAGTAATCCTTTTAATAAAGACTTTTAACACTAGACTACCGGATGTTGGGTATATACCTATTTTGCCTGAAACGAGTCAATTTGACTGAAATATGAAAATTGAAGTTTCTTAAAAAAAATAAAACTTTATTTTAAATAAAGTTTGTTCAAAACATTTGTTATATATATGTATATGCTGTTTTTAAAATACATTTTTCGCAGATTTTTTTATTACATTTAGCATAAACACCCTTACTTCTATTCCTTTCACGTGATACTTGAACTTGATAAAATCATAAGTGAGTTAAATTGACTCACTCCGGCAATCTATTGTTAACACTTTGCCGGCCGCACATTTATCGAATCACGCAGGTTCTATCGCTCGCCAACGGTGATATTTACGCAATCGTTCGTAACATAAGTAGTTGCAATATAATTATTATTAAAGAAGGCGTTAAGATAATTGTTACGCCATTTTTATTTCATAGTCTTATATTTTTAAATTATACAGATATCGAAATGAAGCATCATCGCTGGCGAAAAGAAGTTATATGTACGTGACAGCGACCGACAAAGTGTTAAGTAAGACTTAACAGGACAAAGAATAGTTAGAAAAGGAAAGTTTTACTTTAACATCTCGCTGTTCTGAGAAATACCAAAATGTCAATTTCCCTTTGTTTTGTGTAGCTGAAATCGCTGGAGTGCGAGTGAAACATCGGGTTTGTGAGAAAGCTATATCAGATATAAATACACATGGCTGTGTAGCTTGTTTGAAACATGTGTGGTCATTACACACGTAGAAACTTCGTACGTAATGGTCACTTTCGCATCAGCTGCATTCACGTCCGCATCTGCATCTTCAGATTAATGTGTCTCTGTAGAAATTTCACCATCCAGTATGCCATTGCTGATGAAAATGAGTCCCATTGCAGTTGAGTAATTTCGTTGGCTCTTACAATTTCCAATTTATTTATCTTTAAATAGCTTACCCACGCAATTTATTATAGCTATACATTATGTCTATACCTGTTTAAATCATATCTATTAAACAATTGTTTAAGATTCACGAAATTTATAACATATTAGTCGTTTAGGTTGCCGCTGAAAATGATATTTAAACTAGAGCAACAATCAATCCAGCAACTCAAGTGTTCCCGGTAAAGATACTTTAGGTTTAGAACGTAAGTTCGGATGGTGATTTAACGCAGATTCAATTTAACAATGTAACAAGTTGTAGTTATTAATCAAAATTAATCAGTTATGTTACAAAATTAATATCGTCGCGTTACAGATTGTACTTTTAGAACGAATCGGTTTAAAAAAAAAAAGAAAAAGAAAAAAACAACAGGGTGACTACTTTAAGGCGATCCTGAATACCAAGTGGGTCCTGCGATGCTGCCTTTTAGATTGCGAGTGTTAGAAAAGAATACTGAGGGCGAGAGACAATCTGTATGCAGGATGGTCTTGGTTTAACCCTTTGCGCTCGAAAGATGACTGTTGGTCACCAAATGATAGTTTCGCAAATTTTCGGATTTTAACACGTTGAATGCCACGCCAGTTTTACAGGAGTTGCCCGTGGCACCACGATGAATTTTTTATTATACGATACATATACTATTGGAATATTACCTACGATAAATAAGTTATAGCGTATAACTATTTTTCGATGTTTTATACTTCATTAATTTCTTCACACCATTACGTTAACGATGGTAATAATAAAAAATCGATAATTATTGACATTTGTTCAAATTATGTTTTTCTACCAATCTGAATGCGCCGGTCACCGGTGACCCCCATGGCAGTCAACGTGTTAATTAGTTTGTTTATTAGTCAGTCTCAGAGGTTAAATACCCATATATGTAAATTTTAGTATATCGCTTAACTAAACTAAATGACGTTTAATATAGGCGAATCTTAGTAAATATTACGAATTCGAAAATTGTTGAAGTTAGTATCATTAAACGTCTAACAGTCATCTCTCGAGTGGTCTCGAGTACGACACCTTTTTAGTATTACTGATATTGGGAATGCGGTTTTATATTGCTAAATGAAATGAACTCTTATCTGTAAAATAATGCTTTGATAATTTATTAATACTTTTACGTAACACGAGGAAGCACAATTTTGACCGCACCTAGCGAGTTTTGTCACAAGACTAGCAGAACGCAGTGGTCGAAAGTCTTACAACCCCGTCCGGGTCTTTCAGACCCTTTGTTCTGTTTCTCGATGTTTTCGAACTTCTTAAAATGAAGTTTCCACGTACAAGTTTCCGTGTACCATGTTTCAAAATATATCATACTCAATTATATTATTAATTATTAAAGTAAATTGTTAAAGTTAAACTATGTGTAATATATTAAAAAAAAAAAATTATGATTTAATCATCAAGTACTTCATTTAAATGTACTCGTGCACAGAACATCATTGTCCGTCACTTTGCAGTATTGTATCGTTTATACATCGTTCCAGTCAGACTTTGCCGTCCAAGGAAATAGCAACACGCAGAATTCAGCCGTACCTAAAGGGTTAAATAATACCCTTCTAAGCAAATGCACTTATTGCCAAGCCAGTCTCGAGTTTTTTTCATTTTTTTTCTATGTACCTTCGATTTGGCCTGGCTTCGTTAATAATTTCGGGTATTTTACGCAATTAAGACTATTCTCAGTACATTTTACTTTTGACCGACGAAACAAAATATACCTGAAGTCGACAATAACTCCTACCCCAAAAAAAGAAACAAAAACTCCACTCTTAATACCTTTTATATAAGCGCATAACATCCCTCCAGTGTCAAATTTTGTAAAAATTCACTAAACAGTAACGTTCAACTACGCTCGTGCAACAGAAATATATTCAGTTTTTTGTTTTTAAACATCAAACATTTCCTGCACTGTACCTGTACCAACCTTAACCTTAATATCACACTCTATAAAATTATTAATAAGTAAATTTAGTATTTACATGATGCGTCTTTGTATTCTCTTCTAGAACACGTCGAACGCTGCGTGAACTTGCCTCGCAGCGATTTAACACTCGACTGTTCTGGTACGCGCAACAGTGAATTTCTTTTCACCACAAATGGTTAAGAACTCGAAAAAAAAGATATGGTGTTCACCTAATTAATCAGACGTGTTCCTTTTATGGTGAATTTCACCATTTGTATCGTCATTTACGAAATTGTATGTTTTAATTAAAGATGAAGCATATCCTTTAAAAAGATACCTTTTGCAGTCGTATCTATGAAGAACATTAACTCCACAAAAAGAAAACATTAACACCAGAGTTACGGATATTTCTTGTATATCTATTTCCAATATACACATATTAACACGTTTCGTGCTGGACCGTTTTTTGAAGACTTTCCGTTCAGGCCGCGTGGAGCGTATACAACTCACACTTTGACGATTAAATGTTTTTGTTGAGGGGTTATGTGAAAAAGAACTTAAATAACGAAAAATGAACTATATATTTATTAATGAAGTATATCGGTGGTCTATATGACTGGCGCACAATACAAATAGCAATGGACTAACTAAAAGCGGCGATAGCGCAAACACTTTATACCTGCTACCCCCTAAACCATTTCAGTATGGAGAGTTTTCAGGTAGAAATAAGTTTCCTGTACCTCAACAGTTTTTGACCTAGGTACACCTTATAAATTTTCAATAGTACAAAACCATAATTAAAAGTTTTTTTAAATTCTTCATTTTACAATGAGGACACACACCCGATTGCTTGAACGGAAAATTCAACGTGGGGCGTACACGTGGCACGTGGCATGGAACGTGTTAACCGGTTAAGTGTGTTTGACGACTATATCCGTCATGGACATGTGGCAAAATTTTGTGTCATGACGACTATATCCGTCATGGACATGTGGCAAAATTTTGTATCATGACGACTATATCCGTCATGCGTAAAATTTTGTTACAATTCGATATTTAACCCTTTCCCTACTGCGGCGACTATAGTCGCCTTCCATAAGATGCCATTGAAGTACTACGGACGACTATAGTCGCTCTCCGTAAAATGCCGCGTATTGGGCATACGACGAGCGTATGCAGTTATGCGGTTCTCAAATTGTAATTAAAAGTGTACATGTTAAGACGTTATAAATAAAAACACCGTTTCAAAGCAGCTTGGGTTGTAGTTAACCATGCAGTTTTGTCGCGACACGCCGTGGCAACCCGTTCAGCGGGAGTATCGCGGTGCAAAACCCACCTGTAGCGAAAGGGTTAAATTGTAATTTTTGTGAAAACTAAATTATATTCGTAAAGTTTAAAATGTTTAGAGGTCAACATGAAATAAAAAAAACAAATGAAAATTATAAATAATTTGAGTTGGATTTATAACTATATCCGTTATCGCCTGATTATCGCGACACGCACTGACGGGTGCATTGTAAAGAAGTCGCCACACTTAACTGGTTAAGAAATAAGTGAACAGAATTTAAAATTACAGAGCTGAGTTTGGAAATAGATTTGGGTATATTTGTATCAGTCTATCAATAAAAGTCAACAAAAATTGCTAGAAATAATAGCAATTATTTTGCGAAGTTTGCTCTTAAAGATTGAAACCCGTCAAATTGACGTAAACCTGGTGTTAATAAACAACTCTCTATAGCAAGGAAATGTATTGAATGTGCATTCGGTATTCTCTATATTAAATGGCGGTTTTTGGCTAAAGATATAGAAGCTTTACCACATAAAGCAATCATTTTTATCAAATGTGCTTGTATTTTGCATAATTTTATCCGAGAAAGGAATGGAAATAGTGATTTAGTTTATATTTAAGCAACAACGCAATTAAATGAAGAAAATGGCAGTAATACTCCTACACAAGGTGAAAGTAGACGCAATAACAGATTCAGTCAACCAGCATTTGAAATCAAAAATGATTTTACCAATTATTTCTGGGATTTTGGACATTAAGTTTTTTATACAAATATTTATATAAATATATAGTCTGTTTTAAAAATTAATACACATGTAATTAAAATTAATACTAATGTAATCATATAACAATACAAGAATAGAGTAAATATTATTTCACCTGCACCGTTACCTTGATTTCCTACTTCTTCCCATATTTTGTCTGTTATTGCTTTATTTTTATAATTTTTACGATTATCCTGCCACAAAATTCACCTACACTTCTACTATCAAGAATTCAGTATTAACGCTTTACCGATTGGGAGCTTATTAACATTTAGCTAACCGTACGATGCTGCATCTAACCTAACACTATCCATCGCGTATTAAGAATTTATTAAAAATTGTACTTTGAAAAAGTACGAAATCCAGTTGATGAACTGTTAACAACACCAGTGTTGGCGAGATTTTGGTTATGCTAAAATCAAGACATACTGTTTTTAATAATAATTATTGTTACTTTAACCGGTTAAGTGCCATGACCCTTTCTTATTTTCCGATCGAAAATTGTCAAGCGGCGCGATAGCGCTCGTCATAAATGCCAAAAAGTGCGATTCCACTGTTTTTAGCTTACATGCAATAAATATTTCCTACAGTTTCGTTTTGTTTCGACATTCTCCTGAGAATAAAATTATTCCAATTTTATCTTTTTTTTTTACCTAAGACTGAAGGGTAATCGTAAAGTCGTGCATCGAAAGAAACCGAGCTTGTGATTAAGGGCTTCGCAGCTTAGGGCGCTGGCGCTTTGGGGACAGAACAGAAGAAGCGCGATCGCGCTGCTTAGCACTCAAACGGTTAATAATAATAGTAATACATATATGGTTAAGTAAAAAACAGCACTGAGAAAGACACTGGTTATAATCAGGTTATAATCAGGTTATTAGTAGTACATATTGGCCAGTTTCACGGCGAAGAGTAAAACAAAAGCGGTGCGCAGAGCAGGTGACACGCCAGAAGCTCGCGTATCGCTTAAGACATTTGTTCTAACAACTAGTTCAAGACTAACTAATAACAAAAGTAAATAGAATCAACGGCAGCGTCTTTGTGGAAAAAAATGAGAGATTTCCCTATTCGGTTGGCTAACTGTTGAAATTATTTCTACTGCTCATTTTTATCGGTTATCATTTAGATATCCACTAAAATAACAAACAAAATTGAACACTGAGCGACGACAAATTATCATCTCAATGCTGTCCCGTTATCGCTTACACGCTGTATAGCCTATTTCATATAAATTTATAGGTTTTATTTCTTTTTGCGGCTGTGCCGCTATTCGCTTCACCGCTCTTAATGTGGCCATGGTCTAGCCCGATTAACTAAAGCCGGCTACACACATTCCGGTTTCCTACAGTTTTTTAAATGAAGACTTCGAAAGATAACATTTTAGCAATTGCAGGCTTATTATTCGCTACAGAAGAGTGTTCTGAGACGAAAAAATGTTGTTAAATTAACACTTACAAGGGAACACCGCGAACTGTCATTCACGGATTTGAATGAAACTTTGTGGGATTATAGAGTGATCCAAGACAAGAATAACGGTATGCTTCATTTGGGCCCAATCGACCTTTAAGGGTGTGAAAATTAACCCCAAAGTGAAATCGACACTTCCACTTTTCCGCGTATATCTCTTAAAGTACTAGAGATACAGAAAAATGTTTTGAATAAAAGTTTAATGGTATAATGAGTGCAATAATTTTACCTTAAGAAAATTTTTTGAAAAGTCTTCCTTGTTGAAATAGTACATACTCTGTCACGTTATAAACTGTGTAATAAGCCTGCTATTATAAGATGTGCTTGGTATCAAAAGTATCTATGTAGAGAACATTTTTTTTATGAACATCACCTCTGTGAAAGCTGTGACGAGGGAAATACATGTATATTCGTATTCAAAGTAGAATAAAATGCTAAATAAGTATGAAAAAAATGTTTATATATGTATATACGCAATATAGCGCGATGTATGTGATATGTCATCAATCTTCATATAATATTTTATATTTTGCTATTTTTATGTTATCACACTCGTAATCGTCATATATTACGACCTTTAACGAGAAAAAGAAATCCGAGTATGTAACTTACTGTGTGTTGTTAGGCCGAAATCGCGCGCGCGGTGTACGTTACGTCGTATATTTAGATAAGTTGGTGTTGTATAGTAAAAATAATATACATGGTTGAATTCAGAATAAAATACGTAATATTTTTAGTGATTATGAAAATGTAAAAATTGTTTAAAATAACGCAAGAAAAATTTTTTTCTTTAACAAGGAAGACATTTCAAAAAATTTTCTTAAGGTAAAATTATAGCGCTCGTTATACCATTAAACTTTTATCTAAAACATTTTTCTCTATCTCTAGTACTTTAAGAGATATACGCGGAAAAGTGGAAGTGTCGATTTCACTTTGGGGTTAATTTTCACACCCTTAAAGGTCGATTGGGCCCAAATGAAGCATATCGTTATTCTTGTCTTGGATCACTCTATAATCCCACAAAGTTTCATTCAAATCCGTGAATGACAGTTCGCGGTGTTCCCTTGTTAGCCGACCGAATGGGGAGATCTCCCATTTTGTCTTCAACGGAGCGCTGCAATTGATTCTATTTGCTTTTGTTATTAGTTAGCCTTGAACTAGTATTGTTCATAAATTTTTAAAATACTAGTTTTAATAAATTCAACGTCAGCTTAGGACCAACTAAACAAACATATAAAAGGAATCAATGACACTGTTTTGTCAAGGAAAAAATGGGAGATTTCCCCATTCGGTCGATGAAGTGTTAAAAGATATTTCTTTATTTTATACAAACTAACTTTTAACCCTTTGCACTCGTATGTCTCAGCGTATTGTGTATAAATAAATATTTTGTGGAATTTTCATTTTTTTTAATTATACTCATGAAATGTTACAGCTAAGTATGCTAATAACGTATTGGAAAAGTTTTGTTTTGATTGAATCAAAAAATAAATTCCGAGTTGGCGGTAATTCATGGTCATATTATTGGGTTGGAGGGAAAGTTCTGTCGTATTTTAAATAGGCAGGTAACTTTTCTTGTAAATAAAAAAAACATCTGGCTAGTGAGTCATTGGGAATTTTTTTTGTTTTTTTACCTGCTGTATAATATAAAAGGAGTCCTTTTTTACCGTTCATCATTTACTTGTGATACTTAAAGTGAAAAACATGTCAGTAGATAAAGTGCATTTACGACACTGCATTTTGTATGAATTCCAAAAAGGAAGCAACACATCGGTTGCATGTAAAAATTTATGTGCGGTATTTGGAAAAGATATTGTAAATGTTCGTATTTGTCAAAGATGGTTTAGCAAATTTCGTTCCGGGGATCTGAGCCTTCAAGAAAGTGATCGATCTGGACGACCATCCAAGATCGATAATGATGTTTTGCAATCCATGTTGGAAAATAATCTACGAGGGTAAGTCAACTATTATCCGCAATGTGGTTAAAAATTTAATTGTAATACAAATAGGAAACATAAATGTACATTATTTTTCAACATGGTCCTCTTGCTTTTCAATGCACTTGGTCCATCGTTGCACAAGCTTCCTAAAACCCTCACAAAAGAAGATTTTTGGTTGAGTTGCGAGCCAAGAATACACCGCTTCTTTCACTGCTCTTTTGTCATACGTAACACTCGTACGACCGTTTTCAAATTTTTCAATCCATTCGTTGACACTCCGTTGAGGCAATACACTGTTCCCGTACTGTACTGAAAGTCTTCGATGAATTTCGGTGCCTGGTACACCTTCCAACCACAAAAAGCGGATAACTGAACGTTGCTCTTCTTTGGTGCAAACAGAGAGCGGAGCAGCCACGGTTAACGGCACGACAACGACAAATTAGCTAACCTAGCAGGATCTAACTTGTGCAGACATAACAACAATTAAACCATGCATGCGTCATATACGATTCACGACAGTACTGTCAACATAAAGAAAAATATAACAACATTGCGGATAATAATTGACTTACCCTCGTATGTCCGCTGTAGTTTAGAGGCCGCGGCTTAATTCAAGCTCGCATTGCGGCTGTGTATGGGTTTAGCGGTTTTCGCGAACGATATTATTGCGGTGGGACCTGGTGCCTCGCGAAACGTGAGGAAAATTGCGAGATTCGCTTGGAGGAACGAGCATCCGGCCGTGATTACCGTCTTTCGTTTTAGACCAACATCGTTTGCACACTTTTATATCGTGGCAATGCATCGATTTTATCCATTAAAGACCGACTGTTGCGCTGATACATTATCTGTCGGATTTGGGAAAAAGCATTATTTAATTTGTACCTCCCCACCTAAAGGTGTACCGGTCGGGGGCAGGTAATTTTCGGACCGACCCCCGAACCTAGGAGTGTAAGGACGAGCAGGAAAGAATAAAGTTAGTCAGTCAGAGGAATTTACAGAAAGCGGACCTCGAGTTGTTCTTATTTAATCCAAGTACCCTTGCTGCCCATCCCTAACACGCGTAGCATTTAGCGCATCTCCGCGACTTTGGTTAATTTCAATTCAACATTATCAATCAATGTACCATCGGAACGATAATATAAGTTTGTAACAGTCAATTCGTAACGTCAAGTTGTAATGTCAGTATAATGTCGCAGCGATAACTGAGGGAGATCCTGGACGCCAATGGGTCCTGTAATGCTCCAGTCAGCTTCGCTAGTTCAGAAAAGGGTATTTGAGCGTAAGAGTTAACCTGTACGCAGAGAGGTCCGGATTGAACTCTTGGTAGTCTCAAATACGACGCTTTAGAACTATGTCGGTGCTACTGTGTTACTGTTCATACTGCGTTTTTGCATGGCCTTTTTATACGGTTTTGGGTAGCTCCGGCTACCCAATCACCGTCGTTTTAGGCCTAGCGGGGCAGTTTATGGCACGGAGTACCTGGCTCCGTGCTGACCGCGACCTTCGTTGGGGCGCACTTATAATGAATTCCCTTAAAAGTAACTTATATGCTATGCTTAAAAATTATCACGCGCTACAAGTTTTAATATAAGTTATCATTATAATGTAGGAATTAATTATTGGCCGATGGGCTTTTACATAAATTACGAGCTAATGCAACGACTTATAATAACGCATCGTGAATTATATACTCTGACTAAAAACTCTGAACTATATGATCTAACTCTAATTATCGCGAGGCACCCTATTTATTTGCCTCGAGCCTGATAGGCGGTTCCTGTCCTTACCAATCAGGACCTTGGGAAAAAATGCCCGCCTTCGATATGACCACGCGTTTGCATCTACGATATCAGCCGTCTATATTTTCTTCGGGGATCAGGTTTACGGCCGCGACCATTTATCCTTACAACGCAGCCGTTGTTTAACCACTTGCGGTGGAAAGACGTGTCACGCACGTCGAGGTGCTTTTGTTACAGGAACGCCAGCGACGTGTGTAACACGTCGACTACGTGGGAGTGTAAGAAATGTCATTTAGCGTTACCAAGTGTTTCCAAGCTGTTTTGAAAAATATCACAATCTGCAAAATTATTGATAAATAAATTTAATATTTATACATATGTAATTTTATCACCAGTTGTTGCGTCTTTATATTCTTTTCTAGAATACGTCGAACGCTGCGTGAACTCGCCTCGCAGCGATTTACCCTCGACTATTCTGACACGCGCAACCGTGAATTTCTTTCCACCGGAAGTGGTTAAAGCGGCGCCGGAAGACACCTCGAAGTTTGATCCGCGGTCGCCTAAAGAAAGCAATGGCAATCGGCATTCGTTATTCTTTGCCGCTCTCCCCTATACAAAGGCTCCATTGATTACTAAATTGTCTACACTTTATTCATTTTTCTATCCTTCTTTTTTCCTTTAATTTATTACCTTTCTTATAACATTAATCGCTCGTTCATCAACAGAACTGGGAAACGACACTGTTATGGTGTCTCCTTTCCTTGTTTTTCCGATTAAAAACAAAGATCGTATATCCACGGTAACTCGTAATCTGTTCGTCGGATGCACACGGTTCGCAAGGTGATCAGCTTGCACGTCGCTTTTAGTCGACGATCGGGAACGATAAACTACTCGTATCATCATCATTCGCCTTAATTCGTCCCTCGACAATCGTGAACTGCGCGAAACACGATCCAAGCGGAAAATACGTGCTCGTAAACTGCTTCAAACACGATCTTCCTACGGTTGTTTCCTAATTCATTGCTGTACACCTTCTCTTAAAAGTTTTAGCATACAACAGCTTGTTCGTGTTTACAAACAATCACTGCTAAAGAATATTTCATACCGTACAGAAAATATACGATATATCAATATCGTTAACAAATTTTGTTTCACAGAAAAGTGAACGTAGTTTAATTTTCTTGCAGTTTATGCTCGTTCATTTGAAAGTTTCACGCCAGACTGTACTAGATTTGCGCGAACGCGTGCTAGGAATTCTTGTGAAAGGTTCATTTAGCGTATTCTGAACGCGAGAATGGCTTTGATGCGTCAATAGATAGCGGAACGGTTGAATAGTTTCGAAAGTTCTCGTTCGAGGAGTGTCGTTATTTAGCGAAAGATAAAGCAATTTAGGGTTAGGTTTCCCCCCAGTTTCGTTCGTGTCGTGTTTGAAGTGACTTTTCCTGTCTTCCTGTTTGATGTACACCAGGGACCGTACACAGTGGGATTCAGGGATGGTGTACGCTCGTCGTTGTGAGACAAATGAAGCACGAGGCTTGGGCTCGTCCCTTTTCAAGCATACATGTATCCTTGTACAAGTTAATTAACCACGACTCCGATGCACGATTTATGTGCAGATTGACCGACGGCTTCTTCACATCGCTTCTCGTTAATATGCAATCCTTACGAAGTTTAATAATACTGAAGTTATTTTATTTAACCGGTCAAACGACCGTTTTTAAAATTTCGATTAGAATTTCCTATATACAGCGTAATTGAATCGTCTTTAAACTTTACGACTTTTCCTCAAATATACGTATAATATATTTTTCAATATTCACTTCTTTTTTCATTGTTTATTTTCTGAGAAAAATTTGTAGTCTGCCTTACGTGGGAATGTCGCGGTAGGAATAAGTATACGTGAAGTGTCGGTAGGAATAGTGTTAATTTCACAGTATACTGATATTTATATTGTTTTTATTAATTAGAATTATTCAGCTTAATTAGTGCTGATATCGTAATTATATGGTCGGAAAATTTTACAGAGCAGTGTAAAGTCCTGCGGTAGTTAGGAGCACGTCTGACCATATACGGTCTTATTCCCTTCACGCGGTAGACTTTACTTACTCTAAAGTTTTCATTTCTATACTTCATTAATTTTATCAGGTGACTAATTGCTTGTATTAAGGAAGGTTCATAAATTATTTATCATCTCCTGAACCTCAGTTTATCCATGTTTAATTTAATAAATTAATTAATACTAATAAAAGTTTCACTGTAAGTTAAACCTACTTTTTTCTAACTTAATTCGTTGGAATCTTTCTAATTCGAATGTTTTTAACCTTTCACACTCGAAAAGCAATACTCGGTAGTCAAACGATATCAATTTTATAAATTTTCGAATGCAAAGGGTTAAATAATCATTTTTCTAGTGGGGCCAAAGTTGGGGGGTAGAACACTTATCATGTTAAGTTAAGTTATAAGGTATTGTTATTATTATTATTTTTATAGTTTATATGCTTTATTTATTTACTTTAGGTATTATTGTATTATGTTGCTTATTGGATAATTAGGATTAGTACTAGCAAATGAGTGTAATAAGTCATAATGTATAGAAACGGAACCATTGTAATCCGGGAGGAAAACAATAAAAAGTTATTATTATTATTGTGGCGACCTTCCTACGCTCGCCACTAGGAGGGAGCTAGCGAGCACCTTTCTCGCAAGTGCTCGAGCCGGGTCACGGTTCCTATATATACGAATTCTGACCTGTCCCTTCCTGTCCCTGTGTCTGAGGCAGGGGCCTGCTAGGTAAGCCTTACTGATGAGTCCACTAGCAGGTCCCGGACGAAACACCCCTTCCCATTCCTTTTCCTTCTCTCTCGCTCATCACTATCCACAACAGCCACAATTGGTGACCCCCCGACGTGATCTGGACAACGCAGCAGCAATGAAGAAGAATGGGACCTAGCCGCTCAACATCAACCAATCATCAGCCGATTTCTCAACGACCACGGACTTGGTGGATATGCAGACTACAACTGGAGCATCGCCGAATTCGTAACCCCTCTCCTAGGGTGGCCAGTCAACCACAACTACGATGTCAGTCCCCTACCGATCGCAGCAACACGTCGGCCGCCAAAACGCTGATCGCTGGGACAACTTGGCACACGAAGCGCTCCACCTGGCCATCCTAGGACAGCAGCGTATACGACTGCACAAGGCTTGAGCGACGCGCTCGCCTATCCCCGAGCTAGAGCAACGTGCTCGCCGGGTTGTATGGAACAAGCAGCAATGGCACGATCCATCCAGTTCTGATATCCACCACTGCCGGATTGCCGAAGAAGACGCCAGCAACCAACGTCCACAGGGATATAGCGTTAACCACTGGTAGGAGGGTATGTGGCGACCTTCCTACGCTCGCCACTAGGAAGGAGCTAGCGAGCACCTTTCTCGCAAGTGCTCGAGCCGGGTCACGGTTCCTATATATACGAGTTCTGACCTGTCCCTTCCTGTCCCTGTGTCTGAGGCAGGGGCCTGCTAGGTAAGCCTTACTGATGAGTCCACTAGCAGGTCCCGGACGAAACACCCCTTCCCATTCCTTTTCCTTCTCTCTCGCTCACTCTCCACAACAGCCACATTATTATTATTATTAGTCATTTTTCTAAGTTTCAGCGTTACCTATCTAAATGAAATGAATTTTAATATTATTAAATTTCGGCACTGTGCATTTGGAAATTTTTGCAGACAGTTTCACTAGAGTATCGAGAGCCATTTGTAAGGTTTAAAGGGTGAATATCTTCAATTTCGATCCACCTGTCTTTGAACCTTTATGAATTAATCTCTTTTATCGATTGCAATTAAAACTCGTGATCAACAGTGAATTCCAGCTCTAGAATCTTATCACCCGGCACCAGATTCAACTGGATACCATAAAGCAGAATTGACCTAATACACTCGCGCTGGAACGTGTTGCTGATCGTTGGGAATATAGAAACGAAGCACGTCCGAATAATTTGCCGATACTCGCGCCTGCTCGCAATCGGTTTAATGGAGATTCAGTGGCTTTAATGCCGATGATCATTACCGGATTTCTGATAGGTCGCGTTGACGGACCGCTAGTCTTGGAGGATACGTGGAATTTAATTAATTCTACGCCTCTGATACGCGCCCGAAGATACACCGGAACGCATCGAATTTAACAGCTAGCCGGTGTACAGTAATCAGAGGCCGACGTTTCTCTCTGTACGGATGACTTGGCCAGCACGTGTGTCGGTCGTGTGTTTGTAATTCCTCGCAGCTAAAGGTTTACCTTTCATTAAGAGTTTCCGCGAATGGAATGGCACTGCAGCGATCGTAAATTTAAGATGGGAGTATGATATAGAATATAGCTTCATAATTTGCATAAATCTTGTCTGCGTATTTTTTGTATGTTTTTATCATTATTAGGCCCAAACGTTTTTTTTATTTGGCGATTAGCACACAATATGAATTTCTTTTATTGCGTTATTCGTGTTAATTTAATTAATTTATTCCAATGACACGTCTGTAATTTTAAACGTTTAATTGATAAGATAGGTATGTTCTTGTTTGTAATTTTATTCGTCGTCTCGTTCGTTCATTGTAAGTTTTGAATCAAATATTTTGGCATCAAGCATGTTATGATAGTTTAGATTTAAACGAAACCTAGTATGAATAAAAAGAGTAGAAATTAGTAGAAATAAAGCCTAGATAAATGTAGGAGTATTAAAATCCCTATGTGATGAGAAATGATACATTCAACTATAAAATAGTAATAACATTTATTAAATAAATGTTCTTCTCTCAGAAACTCTTGAAATTCTAAAAATTCTTGCTCACAATCCTCTTAAAACTCTCACGTGACTGTCTGAAGTGCATTTCTCTCACACCCTCTATTCTTTTCCACCTTCGTTTTCCACTTTTCTCATTCAATACATTTAGTCACGTTCACCAAAAATTTCTCGGTCTCCCCTCATCTCAAGTGCTGGTCCTTTCATATCTTAGAATCAATCACACCCTCGCAAAGAGAAAAGATTTTTAGAAAAATAATTTGATGAAACATTGGCGGCTCGATTTGACAAAAAAATGTAGATTGATCGTTTGATCAATCACTCACAAGTCGTTATGACTGAACTCAACTCTTTATGCACTTACGGAAAATTTAATTATTCACAAAATTATAGAATGCACACAAAAAATTAGAGTATGCGGAAATCTGCAAAATATCATTTTTATGCAGTAATTTTTTGTAGTAAAAAATACATGAATTTACAATAAAATAAAGATAGCGTGAAATATTTTCATTTTTAACAAAAGTATGTTACTTTTAGTAAATATCCTGTTTTTAAAGGTATTTCTAAACGGCACTGGGAAAACTTGCAAGGTACTAAAAGGGTTAAGTTCCATTCCTTGCAGCTGTGCTCGCAAAACTTCGAATTTGCATAAAAATCCGCCGGTCTACAACCCGACACTTCGTTGTCAACCAAGTTACATCTTAATCAGGGTTCCCGCGGTTCTTGACTTCGTTTCCCGTTGATTTGCATTCCGAGTAGATTGCGCAATTCACTTTTTCGGATAAGGCCGATTCTCTTGTTTCGTGTTGGTATTCCGGGCGTGCGCTCGGATTGTAAATTGTTTTCTGAAACCGTGAGCCCGCCCATACCTTTCTGCCGGGTATCCGAACTTTTAATTATCGCCGGGCAAGTTGGAATTTCACGCGAAAACGTTGCTTTTTTAATTGGACGAAATATCCTGTTTGTGGTTCCCGGCAGTGTTCTTGCAGCTTCTGCTTTTTTCTTTCCGCTTCAATTTTTCCCGGTTTTTCGTTCTCGCTTTTCCGAATCAACTTAAAAATCTCCCCTGTTGATTGCGGCTTGGCCGATCCTTTTGTACCGCCACGTGGAAACAAAATGACTCGGCGTTCCTCTCGTATTTTTCTAACGGGAAATAGATATTGTTGTTTCGATGAAAAAATTGTCTAGATTATTCCAATTAAAAATTTATCAGGATTCGTATGAATGTGTATAATTAATCGAAGGAAAATCTGAATTAATAGAAACTCATCGAATGTGAATTAAAACTGCTTTTCACTCAAAAGAAACATGTAAAAGATCGAAGAACATTAATTTCATCGCGTTTTGCATTTAATTTTAATTAATTGCAGTCTTTTATTAATAATAATTTATCTTCAAGACTTGAATTAATACTAATTTCTTTTTGAAATTCAAATTACACGTTTTCGCCTGTAACGACCTGTGTCGTTCTACTTTAATAAGTATCGTTAATTAGACGTATAAAATTACGTTTAATGAGAACGTAACAAAAATTCTTGCAACATTGAAATCGAAACGAAATTCCCACAGGTCGTTCGTAATTTCCTTCACGAATTTCCCTTCCTCGTTTTCCGTAGCTAGGTCGGGAAAAAATTGAGAAAACAGAGAGGTCGTTAACCTCTTTAACGGTAATTGCGGGTAATATAATTAACGACTATCCACGTGGCCCGTAACGAGTGAAACAATTCGGTGTAAATACGTGACGGCTAATGACAAAACGTTTCCATCTACTTTGATAATTACATATGCATCGCTGCGTGAACGCGAAGTAATAAGTGCAACGCTGATGTCAGTGGAATTTATCCTGTTATTACATCAATGCAATTTACTGCATCTCAGATCGATGGAAGCGAAGGATATGATTGATTGATATTTTTCTTGGAACCTTCACCGCCTCGAGATCCTTTACAGAAATAATAATTGCTTCGACGTGATCGATGGATTATGTATAATATTTTTGAATTAGCATGTTCAACTTGGTAACTTAATAATAATAATTGGTAAATTAATAATAATAATAATAATAATAATGATCGATGGATTATGTATTTTTGAATTAGCATATTCAACTTGGTAACTTAATAATAATAATAATTGGTAAATTAATAATAATAATAATTGGTAAATTAATAATAATAATAATAATAATAATGATCGATGGATTATGTATTTTTGAATTAGCATATTCAACTTGGTAACTTAATAATAATAATAATTGGTAAATTAATAATAATAATAATTGGTAAATTAATAATAATAATAATATTGACTTTGGTACATGAGAATACAGATTAGGTTTGATAGGAATCGTGTAGTATAATTAGCTACTATTATACACAACTGTAAGGATATTGTGTTTAACACTATTCTCACCAACACTTCACGTGTACCTATTACTACTGCGACATTTTCACGTGAGACAGACTACAAATTTTTCTCAGAAAGAAAACAATGAAAAAAGAAGTGAATATTGAAAAATGTATTATACGTATATTTGAGGAAAAATCTGAAGTTTAAAGGGGATTCAATTATGTTGTATATATGAAATTCTAATCACAATTTTAAAAACGGTCATTTGACCGGTCGTGGTAGGAATAGTGTTAAAAGTGGTGTAAGATTCGAAGAAAACTCGATTAAGAAACACTCGCCCGCAGGCCCTTGATCTTAGCACGATCCACTAATCTAAATTAAATTTAATTGTAAAAGAGGATGTCGTCAATTATTCAACACAGCTAACCCAGAATATACAAATTGCGTTGGGTATCAGAACACCCGAATAATTAGTATCTAACAGTCCGCGTGGACTTTTCTTCGACAGTTTCCAGATTGCCAACACTTCCACTTTGTTAGTTACAAACAACACTTTGTAAGTTACAAACAGCCCTTGGTGGGGGCTAGTATATTTAAGGACAATTCTCCAGAACACACAGACAGTTACCAACATTTTTCCAAGTTCGTGCGGCTACACTTGTTCGTTGTTGAACTTCTTATATTTGTTTTAATAAAATCTAACCGTCTTTGTTGTTACATTTGATTAAACCATGCGCATCCACCTCATCTTCAGGTGAAAAAAAAGAAAGGCACCGCATGTGCAGCTACCCTCGACGAATATCCGATCGATTCTCGTCGGTCTCCTCGTAAACTAACTTCCCGGTCGACGCGGCGAGATATTCTGCTTGGATTCGATTTCTGGCCAGGAAGATTGATGGCGTCTTTGTTCCGTCGCGTCACACGTTCGATTCCTCGTTGTTCGAGCGACGAAACATCGGCTCGAAAGGCCGCGCGATATATCACCCGTCGTGGATCCCTCTTTTTGACGTTTCCGATGGGCTAACGTGCCCGTGAAACTGCTTTTCCCCCTCGAGCTGGCAACAGCTTTCCCTCGCTTTTTTCGTGGCCAGAAACAAACTGACTCGACGCTTCATGGACGCCTCCTCTTTCTTTCGACGAGTTATATTGTTCGCCTCGTTGAAAAGCCTTATTCGTTGGTCGTGGTTGTTCGACGTTCTACTGGCGAGTAGCACAAGGGAAACGCCGAGAATTTATAACGCGACGCTTCGAGTAACGTCGAGCGTATTCACGAATTTTTGGACGCGTTCACGATTTAATGGCGCGGATGTCGATCGTGATGAAGTTCTTTGACGAGAAAAAACCGCTTTGAATATTTAATAAACGATAGCTGGTTGGATAGTGTCTATAAATTAGAATTCGACAGCAATATTTAATGATCTACGACGTCATCTAATGAATCATTGTACATTTGCATATGAAATCACGCGGCCAGTCGTAAATAGTCAGCGTAGAGATCAGGTTCGATCTGCTTAATAAATAAATGATTTATACAGTAAATTAAGGATCTACTTATTTCAATCCTAGCGTTAACCTTGTTCTAAAAGGTAGCATGGTTCATTGGTTTATTATACTGTTTCGATGAAATAGAGAATATGTTACGATTAATGACGATACCATAGGAGGGGATAATTGTTCTGTGTTTTAATTATTGTAT